>ML894899.1:0-11627 GCA_009831015.1 Picea engelmannii | reverse complement strand
CTGGTTTCATTTTTACACAATCTTGAACCAGAGGAAACTATGCTTGAGGTAAGTGGTTTCATTTTTTCACAAGCTTGAACCATAGAAAACTATTCTTGTGACTTCCCAATGCATAACACAGGGATGGTTGGTACTTAGCCCCCAGCTTAAGAAACTAGTGGCTCTAAATTCAACATGGAGTCCAGAGGATGAAAGCATTGAGCCCAAGCTTCATTTCATCCAAATATGAAGGAGAATGAAAGGAAGATTCAAATACTATACGTAGGACTTGACCCAAATGGAGAGGGGGAAGTTGTTTCATTTTTAAATGAGCTTGACACAGGATAAGAACTATGCTCGTAACCTCTATTTCATTTTTTAACAAGGTTTCCATAGAGACGAAAAAACTATCCTTGTAAGTGGTTTCATTTTTTAACGAGATTGAAATCAAAAAACCATGCTCAAGGCTGGTTTCATTTTTAAATGAGCTTGAAATCAAAAAATCATGCTCAAAGACCTCTGTTTCATTTTTTAATGAGGTTTCCTTAGAGATGAAAAAACTATCCTCGAAACCTCTCTCAATGATCATGGATTCCAAGAGGACAATGCTCCAGAATGACACCATGTCAAGGGACAAAACTCAGTCATGGCTTCCAAGAGGTCTTCACTGGAAGGATGAAACACACTCTGGAAGGACACCATGTCGAGGGTCGCGACAAGAGTAAAGAGATCAGTCTCTAACAACCCTATCAAAGAGATCACCATGTCAACTACTGGATCTAAGTCATCAGAAGTCGAAGCCATGGGTGACAACGCCACATAATTGACCTGTGGCGGGGGCGATACCGTCTGCATATAAGAACAATTTAGGGAAGCAACCCACATCGGGTCAACAAATGAAAGTTGATCAACAGTCACAACTTGTCCATCATGAGGGAAAGATATCACACGAAAAAGAGTAGACACAATAGCTTTCATGGCATAGACATAATCCCACCCAAGGAGTAAAGAGAAATCCAAGGGGTCTTGGACTACCATGACATCAATAAAGATAGTTTTCCCTCCCGAAGTTACAAGAAATTGAGGAAGCATCCCTAAAGGTTGACTAGTTCTTCTGTTAAAAGATAACATATTTTGTGTAACCGGTGCAAGTGAAGGATAACCCAAAGCTTGCAAGAAATAGAGGACAAAATACTAACAGACGAACCTTCATGTATCAATGTTTGAGGAACGTCCCGACCACAAACATGTACTGTAATATGGAAAGGAATGTAAGAGGGAAGACAAGGTCCAGTTAGCACACCCCAATCAAAAGGGATGGCCTCATTACTTGGAGGGGGTCCTCTGGGAGAAGGAGGAATACCCTTTGGCATGGTAGATTCTGTATCAACGAGAAAAATGTGGGCAGTATCAGGTTTATTCTCTAGTGGGATAGTAGGATCGACTGATGGAGAGATCAGATCGACCACGTGGGTTGCATTCTCCAAGGGGAGAATGGGATCGATTCTTGGAAAAGGATCGACCGCTTGGGTTTCACTCTCTAATAGGAGAGTGGGATCAACTGAGGATAGGATCGGATCAACCACTTGGTCTACTGGTTCATCCAAAGACATGACCAGATTGACCACTTGATCAACTGGACTGACCAACGGGGGAACCAGATTGATCATTCCATCAACTACAGGTGGGTTGAGAGAAATCTTGCAATAAACAACTGGAAGTTGAGGCTGTGAAACAATCATGTCTTCTAGGAATTTTGAGGCTTCATCCATATGAGGGAAAAAGTGAGTTAGATGACTCCCTTTTCATGACATGCACAGAAACTTGACTCTACGTTTGTTCTTCCCAATGGTATCGTGACTAGCTGATGGGAGATCATCAACATGTTGTTTAGAGGCTGACGATATGGGTTGGCGAGGGTGCGTAGACCACACTTCTATAACCTTGGATAGACCAGGGAAATCCTTAAGAAGATGGCTACCCTTACAAAGCCTGCAAGGGTACTTGGGCTTACGGGTTGTTTGGGTGATCTTGACATCATCAACATTCCCAGCACGATTAATAGTAGTTGGTTGTTTTCCAACATGTTTAGTAGTGGTTGGAGGTTTTGATCCTTTCTAATTTTTCTTCCTTTTCTTATTCTTCTTATTCATCGAGTTACTAGCTTCAGAATTGTCACTTGACGAAGAAGATGAAACAGAAGGTGACCTTGCAAGAAAAGAAGGCGAAGAAGACCTTACTGATGAAGAAGGTGAAGGATCAACATGAGGTTGATTCTCTTAGGGGGAAGTTCTTACAACCGAAGCACTTGCTACATTTGGGATTACCTAAGTGGAAAACAACCATACCGGTAATTCAATTGTGAGACCTGGAAGGTTCAAAGTAGAGATGTGAGGAGGACTAATGTTTCCGTAAGAAGGACAAGAAAAAGGTTCCCCTGGAGAAAGGGTTCCTTCATTGGTCATTTTAGGAACTAACGCCATTAAAACAAAGATCCAACCTAGAGTCTTCTAGGGAAAAGAAACAACACACGCTAAAAATCTAGTAAGCAAGCAAGCAAACAAAACCTTCGCGCAATGAGCTCACTAGTTGGTGATGAAATCCAACGTCGCAGGAGCAAAGTAAGAAGGGGCTAAGATAGAGCGGGTGGAAAAGTTATGTTGACAACCTGCTTAACGGACTTACACCCTGGTGCAAGCTCCAACACATAATCGTGGGTATACCCTCCAAGGAGCCCGAGTGAGTTTGGCCAATGTCGATTCCAGGTACTGTGAAGACTTTCCCCTCCACAGTCACCTTGTGCAAAGACCCTAAAGTGATAGGCCACTAAGGTTACCAATCACTACAGTGATGCCTGGGGAAACAATCGACAGTCCGATCCACGTGCAAGGGTAGGGTATCTAGCCCAAAATCAACTTGAAAGGCTTCCACTCATCATTGTGGGTATACCTCTCAAGCGACCCCCATAATACGTGCAACCTCTACACCAATACCAACAAAGTAGGGTGAGTAACTTTGTTGGTCTCAATGCAACCTCATGATTAACCCTTGTGTGAGAAGGGCTTCCTAGGACAAAATGTAGTAAGTGGATTTAACTCTCCCTATCACAAGATACTATGTTTTTTTGCATCTTTGGAAAGTTATCTTTCACACCTATTCCAAAGCCCTACAACTAATCTAATGTAGGTTTGCTACCAAAAAAGACAAAAATGTCTAATCAATTTTTATAAGTGCTTTATTTTATGGTTGTTGTCACTCAAAAGGAAAATGGCATGGACAATATGGTGTTTCGACCAACTCCAAAGTTATGCAAAGAGATGAAGATGCAATTTTTTCATTTCAATGAAAGATATGCTACGAGAAGGAGAAAACGTTTATCATTCCCATATGCATGATGTCCCAAAATATATTAAACTCATCAATATCAAGATTCTCAAGAAATGAGAAAAGGGTATTGAACACCAATGGACGATTCATGGCCCCCCCCGGCCATGAGGGGGAAATTTTTTCATAATTTAACATCCAAAAATGCCAAGAATCATGCAATTTCACTACTTCAAATGCAAGGATGTCCCCAATCTAATATAAAGAAAGAAATTAAATATTTTTGTTTCAAAAAATTCACTAAAAGAAATAATGAACTTTGTTAAAACAAAGAAAACCAAACTAAAAGTTTTCTTTTAAAGCGAACTATTTAGAAGAAATCTGATCTTTCCCTAAACAATTCTAAAGAAAACATAATCTTTGTAATTGAAAGACACTCAAAGAAAGAGACTAATCCTTCAAAACCAAACAAAGAAAAGATGGCTAAAAGCAGCTCAAAGAATGTCAAGCAAATTGCAAACAGATCAATATAGGCTCCAAAAGTTCAATCGAGCTGATCAAAGAAAAAATGGGTCATCAAAAGATGACAAGACCCAATCCAAAAAGTTTACAAACAAGTTCGCAGCCTAGAAGTAGAGTACAGTGTGAGAATTAGGTATTCCCGCAGGCTAGACACTGGTAGGACGCAAGAATTAGGTATTCTCGCAGGCTAGACACTAGTAGGGTGCGAGAATTAGGTATTCTCGTAGGCTAGACACTGGTAGGATGCAAGAAGTTCTCACTGGATCTAACAGTAGGGTGTGAACATCAATGATTCTCATAGGCCACAGTGAGGTATAGTGCGAGAAGGTTTGTAATCAAGAAAATTTTAAAAAGGGACAGGGAATCTAAGTGAACTTCTAGATCCAGAGAGTTTGGATGGATGTCCCATAGACTCAGAAACCAGAAAACAAGCAATCAAAGCAAGGGAAACTAGACTAACTAGGAAACAATCCGTTCCCCAGTGGAGTCACCAATTTTTTTATCGGACTAATCGGTAGGTGCAGACACTAATAGATCTCCCTAGATCCACCTAGATCTAGAACAAAACACACCAGAACATGACGCTTTCCTTAAGTTTTAAATATTGAATTTACTAACTAAAGAGGGATAGGTGACATACTGTTTATGCCACTTCCTCTCACCATCACCATCCTAGCTCCATTCCAACGTTCATACAATGATGAACCTACAAAATAACGCAACCAACCAAAATCATAGAAATAGCATAAACCCAATATAAACCTATGTATGTGATCAAGGAATCATACAATAAAACATAACAATATTTATAGGAAAGAATCATATCATTGTATCATATTAAATGTGAAAGAGAGATTAAAACCATGGCCTTGATGTTGTAATGTCCCTTCCAACTATCCATCATTCCGCACACGCTTTCACTCCAAGAATTCAGAGAGCACGGATCTGATGGTATTCACAATCTATCTTGACAAAAACTCAAAACCACTCTAACCAAGCTAATAATTCCAAGCCAAATCCAACTTAGCCAATCCCAAAAGTTCCAAAGCTCAAAAGCTAACTTTCTCCATGAGAGCTCCTCTACTTTTATAAGTTGAAGAGGATAAGGTGAGGAGGTTAGGATGATCCCACTAAATCATGAAAGCGAGTAAGATCCAAACCATTCGGATGCCACCTCACCATGGAAGTTTCTCCTTCTATAAGATTCGAGAAAACGCTCATTTTTCCACGTGTAAGCATTCTCACATCCTACCTATAGAGAAACCTACGAATCTCCAGAAACCTAGTTGTGGTGCAACCTGTGAGAATCAGGCATTCTCGCACCCTACCTATATAGAAACCTGTGAACTTCCTTTTTTATAGGGATTTTACAAGGGAAAATACAACTTCTTTTCTTAGGAAAAGTTCTTCTCTCTTCTTTCTTCAAGAACTTAGGCCACTGACCCCTTTGAAGGCAATAGATAGGTTTACATCATTAACGGTCATAGAGATGACGAAAATAATGTGTAACACCTGGGGAAACCCTGTACGGGGAGAAAAACCCTAGCAAACAATATTCCTTTATTGCATTAATAATGTAAGATCTCTTACAAATATCCACCATGAATGTACGTCTCTCAAAGATATTTCCAAGATGACTCTGACCTAAAAAAGACTTACAAGACCTTGCTGAAATACACCTTTGATATGTTGCCTCTTTATCACTGATGTGCTCCTCTATTACTTCACCCTCAACTTGCATATGAAAACTCTGTTTCAAAATTGTGTTGCAAAAACTGTGTTGCAAAAACTGTGTTTCAAAAACTGTGTTGAAGAGAGGAGTCAACCTCTTCTTATATAGGCTGAAGAGGGGTAGAGGAGAGACTCAAAATAGTAACCTGATTTCATGCATTAAACATAACTCAGCTTCATGCTTTAGTTCGAACTTAGAACTAGACTTGAGATTGGTTACAACTCAGCTTTACACTTTAGTTCAAACTTAGAGCTAGACTTGAGATTGGTTACAACTCAACATTACACTTTTGTTCGAACTTATAACTAGACTTGAGATTGACATGCTTTAGTTCAAACTTAGAACTAGACTTAAGAATTTAGTTGCAAGTCAACATTACACTTTAGTTCTAAGATAGAACTAGACTCAAGACTTTAGTTGCAACTCAACATTACATTTTAGTTCTAGACTCAAGACTTTAGTTGCAACTCAACATTACTAAAATAGAACTAGACTCAAGAATTTAGTTGCAACTCAACATTACACTTTAGTTCTAACATAGAACTAGACTCAAGACTTTAGTTACAACTCAACATTACACTTTAGTTCTAACATAGAAATAGACTCAAGACTTTAGTTACAACTCAACATTACACTTTAGTTCTAACATAGAACTAGACTCAAGACTTTAGTTACAACTCTTGACAAGGAAATTCAAAATTATCTTCATGGTGGATAATGTTTACACGTGCCAATGCACTAGATCAATACATTTACATAATTTGCAATATTAGGAATATCGTTTGTTTCTAGCTCATAGGAATTTTACATCCAACCTAACGTTTTCTATATACCTTGACTTTTGCTCATGGCTCACAAGGTTTGACTAGGCTCACGGAGGTTGTATGTTCCCCCTGACTTTTTCACTAGTATGTTTATGCTCACAGAGGTTGTACGTTCCCCTTGACTTTTGCACTAGATTGTCTATGCTCACAGAGGTTGTACATTCCCCCTAAATTTTTCATTAGACTCACATAACATCTCGTTCGTCCTGACTTTTGGTTTGACTCACAAAGGTTGTCCATTCCCCCTGGATTTTTTCAATACCTCACAAGACTAGTTGATTCTCCAAATCTCCCTGGCTAGGCTCAGGGTGGCCCATATGGCCTCTCATTGTAGAATGACTATCGATGATGCCAAATTTAATAGGGCATACCAATGCTCAGAAGTTATGTAAGCATGGTTTCCAAAGCAAATACACTACAAATCCATGAAATATATGAAAGTATGACTAATGTCTATGACCATGAACAATACAGAGTGGATCCATGTGATATATATGAATTAGCAAGCATGGAAACAATGAATACACAGTGGATCCATGTGAAAGTATATCATAGCCATGAATATATACAAAATGCATCTATGTCTCAAAATAGAAAACATAGGACATATGGGACCAATAGTGGGAACAAGATGATCCTTTGTAAGTACCAATGTCTATGGGGTGGTACAATATGTTGGCTAGGATCACAAAATATGTGATGCTGGTACTTCACCTGAAGTATTCAAAAAAAAATTCCATGGTACAAGTGATCCAGGTGGATATTGGTGGCCACCCACCTTTTCCAACTGGCTCAAAACAGTTTTTTGGCAATTTTTGTAATTTATTATTTTTAGCAGTTTTTAACTTACAGGGCCATTTTGAGGGCCCAAATGAAGGATTTTTTGGTATTGAGATTATTAGTGATATCCAAAGGCTTTGATTTATCCCCCTAAATTAATATCCTCGATGATACCTTTCCAACGAGCTATCATGCGCCCCAAACGGAGATCATATGCCAAAGTTACGCCCCCAGGAAGTTGATAAACCAAACTATCGAAAACGGGGTCCACACAACTATTGGATTTTCATATTCCGAGGTTAGGGTTTTGTATTTTCTTTATGATAAAAAGGCCTTTGGATCCTCATTGTAAAATCATCTTATGATCGCAACCATCACATATCTTCTCAGAGATAAGCTGCCACCATTCCAACAAGCTTCTTTTCACTGCATTTTACAATTTCAACTTATTTCCTTATTGAATAGAAAACTAGTTTTATTGTATCTCTGTTATTATATGTTAAGAATATTTTAATAATTTGTATTCATTTCGTTATGCTCATAAAATCCAAATCAACGAGTCTACACTATGCGAATAAATTTGTTGGGGTTGAACACAGTGAGACACCATTTGATTACCGATCATGGATGTGTATCATTAGAAAATGAAATACAAACCACCGATGATGATAATGGGTATCAAGGTACCATGGTACAATCTAACAAGTGTGAATAAATGAGATGATGTCAAACACCTGGTATAATCTATCGAGCATAGGATATTGATGTATTCCCACTGTCAATAGCGAGCAAAGCTTCCATTGATGACTGGAAGCCCCAAGGTACCAAATATGACTCTATATCCCTATCCTAGAGAAAGATGTGTTGAATTCAATAGGAAAAGATCCAATAGAAGGAATACATTAAGGCATCCCCCATCATTGAACATGAGGGGTAGGATAAGGACAAATATTTGTAAGGAATTGGACAAACAGAATGTAAGGACCACACCAAGGTATGAATTTGGAATGAACTATATGGAAAAATGAATGAAGGAGACTCTTTGAATAGTATCCAATAATGGAGACTGTTGACAAATACTAGGAATCCACCAATGGGGTCAAATGGAGACCAAGGTACTTCATGAATATCGATGTGTGATGATTTTTGTTGATGTCGAACACAAGGGAAACTGCTTAGTCAGTGACCAATGATGCTTTGTCATCTATTGAGTGCAAGGTCACCTATCAATAATGGAAATAGACCCAATATGCAACTATAGGTCAGAATGTTAGAGTAATGTGTTGGAGTCGATAAGAGAAAACACACTAGAAAACATTCAATGGGGACCTTCTATACTAGAAAGAGTAAAGGACAAATATAATTTTGATGATGAGGCATAATTGAGTGACTCGGGCAGTTCGACATGCAAGGTAAGAGAATAACTGTAGAATGGTTGACTCAAGTTGAAACTTCCCTTGAACAAAACCACAACACATTTTGTGACTAAAGAAGCATAACCATAAAATGTGGTATATTTGTGATACAGGAGGCATCAACAAATGCTCCATGTGGTTGGAAGAATACAAAACCCAAGGATATTAAACTTAGTAATGAGAAAACACCTCCTAAATTGATACGAGACCCAAAATGATGAGATATTGACTCAATATTGTGTTTTTTTCAAGGGAGAAAAATTTGGTTCCAACAAAAGAGATGGACCCTTTCCCTCATTTTTTTATTTGTTTTTCATATTATTAAAGTCTCAAAAAGAATAAAAGAATGTTATAGTAAACTGGAGGAAATGTGTGTCACATAGGAAAGAAAACTAGTTCCAGAGCCCAAGGAACATACCTATGCTCAATCCAAGGAAAACATGTGCAGGTTAAGGTCACTCAGGGAATTCTTCCTCCAAGGATAAGGTGTCGAGTCACAAAGGTATAAATTGAAAGGATGAGAACTGATAGGAATGCATAAGAAATGAGTTCAACAATGGAAAATTGAAGCCAACATTAGACCTAAAAGTGTGAGTGATCAATATGCAATGCATTTGGAACTCAACCTCATGTTCATTTTTGTAAATTTAGTCTCCTGAGCCCGAAAAAGTGTACAACAATATTGTTATCTCTAAAATTTCGTCTGCAACATGGCACGCAAATGGTTACAAAAATACAACAATGCCAAGCAACTATTAGTTCACCTACAGCACCAAAATGCATTTCAAATGAAAAAAGCTATAAAATTGGGCAAAACTTGACATTCACAAACTCACTAAAGGAAGTGCACGGACCAACAAAGCCTTTAGAGTGCATAATGTTCCATATGTGCAACAGTGTATGGAAAAATCCATGCACTCCTGTGAATGATGAATTTATGGTTCTTGTCGACCCTTCAACCACTTATGGACCAACTCCCAACTTTATTTGGCCTTCATATCTGAGCTAAATCCAAATGGGGGGTTGGTCAAGGACCAAAGGGTGCCGTAAAGGGTCCCTTGTTCACACTAAGAACCAATTGAATGTTGCCTTGGAGAAATACTATAAATAGAGTCCATGGGTGCAAAAATAAACCAAGATCTTCATAGTATTGTTATGCTACCTCAATTCTCTGTTGGAAAATATGTAACAGACAACGAATGGCATGAGTACAGGAAGAATGTACAGAGGATTATTAGCATATTTATAGGTAGCGTATACTTGTAATTGATGGCAAGTATAGTAGTGGTGATGGCTTGAGTACAACAACGATGATCAGTGGAGCAGTGATAATCAGGGAAGAGCATCAACTATGTTCGTTGGATCTCTTTATGAATTCCTGATGGTTGTCAGATCTGAATGAAGACAAGAAGAGCACGCTGAAGAGGAGGATAGATTTCAGGTGTCAGATCTGAGCGCAGGATTTGACCACCGTTGGATCAAGGAAAACCTAGACGATCTTTAAAAGTGCAAGGAGTAGAGGGATCACAAATCTCGAAAGCAGGAGGACCGTCCATCTTAGGGGGTTATGTGGACCGTCGATCTGACTCCCCGTCGAAGTTTCAAGGATTGCGTGTTTGAGATGTCAAAGAAACAATGCAACATGAATCATGATTTCTCGATATGCAAAATCTCGACGTAATCTGAGCCATTAAATGAAGATCACATCTGAACCATTGATTTGACTCCCTGTCAGGGTTTCGAGGATCGAGTGTTGGAGATATCAAAGAATATTGACATCAAGAATCCCAAAATCACAATGTGTGAAATCCCGACTGAATTTGAACCGTCAGATCAAGATGTGATCTAGACCGTCGACCTAAATCACGTCAGCAGACCATGTCATCTAGGAACACGTGGTACAACCAGGTAATGACAAGTGTTAGACTGATTCAACATTTTAGGCACATCTAAGTCACTAATTAGAGTGACACGTGGCAGTATTCAACACATGTCAATTCACGTGTGACATCAGCAGATGGACACAATGTCGGAGTTTCGGGGATCGAGAGTTGGAGATGTCAAAGTTTTTTAACATCAGGAATCCCGATTTCACGATATGTGAAATCATGTTTTAATCGTATCCGTTGAATAGAGATGTGATTTGGACCATTGATCTGACTTCTTTACGGAGTGTCGAGGATCGGGAATTTGAAGTGACAAAAACACCGAACGTCTAGAGTGTCAAAATCGCGATGAGTGAAATCCTGACTTAATCTGAACCGTCAGATCTAAATATGATCTGGATCGTCGATCTGACTGCTTTACGGAATTTTGTGGATCGGGATTTGTAAGTGACAAGAACATTGAACATACAGAATGCCAAAATCTGATTTAAAGGCAAGATTAACAAAGTTCATCCAACAGTGTGGATAAACTTGAATGTGATCGGAGGGTTACTATTCCCTCTCACATTTAACTCCTCAGTTACGAATCTGTTAAAAGAAACAGACTCATGATTGAAAATTAGTTAGCGTTTCAGTTGCTAGGACAGTTTTCCTTGTTTTTCCTAAGGAAATGCGAAGTGGAACCATCGGGGAGGTGTGTATAAAAGAAAATGAGATAGAATGTGAAGTTTTGGCTGTTTCAGATGAAAAATGAATGAAACAGGAAGAAAGGGAAAATGAGAGGATGCGTAGCATGAGACTTAGAAAATGTGCAGAGTGAGATGAAACGCAGAGTAGAAGCAGAGCATAACGACAGAAAGAGTAAAAGCAGAGCATAATGACAGAAAGAGAAGAAGAAGAGAAGAATGACAGAAAGAGCAAAAGCATAGCAGAATGACAGAACAAGTTGAAGAAGAGCAGAATGAGAGAACGAGTTGATGTAGAGCATACCTTCTAAAAAAATAGAGGAAGAGAAGAGGAGAAGAACAGTGTGTAGAAGACCAGATTTACAGAACAAAGAAAGATTGGTAAGAACTGATTTATCTATAAAGTTGACTATTTATTTAGCCATTCATATTCTAGGGAGGTTGGGAGGTGCTAGGGAGGATTGTTGTCCTCAGAAGTT
>WSFP011525485.1:0-12298 GCA_009831015.1 Picea engelmannii | reverse complement strand
AATTATCGAGCCATATCAACAAGAAATGATTGTAGCAATTATGCCACCTTGACAATAGCATTATTATTCAAAAGAGGCACCTCCAAGCAAGTAAATAGTTCAAAAACACTTTCCATCACATTGATTCAAGCGCCAACCTTTTACCCGTAAATAAGAAATAAGTGTATTATTTTCTAGGAAATATAATTTTTCTCAGAAGATTTATACCAAACTTTGTTGAAATGATGAAAAATATTACTGATGTGATGAAAAAAGACAATGAAAATAAGTGGACTGTTGAGTCTAAGGATTCTTTTGAGAAGATTAAAAGGGCCATAGGAGAATTCCCAGTCTTAGTTGGTCTAGATTATGAGAATCACTTTCTAATTTTATCTTTTTCCTCCAAGAATACCATATTGTTTGTTTTATTACAGAAAAATGATGATGGCCATGAACAACCTATTGCATTTTTCAGCAAGGCATTGAGATATGTTGGGTTGAAATATAGTATCATGGAGAAACATGCGTATGTTATTGTTAAATATTTAAAGGATTTTATAGATTATGTTATGCATTCTAGGATCATTGATCCCTATGGATATCGGTGGCCTCCCACCTATTCCAACTGGTTCATTTTGGCAGTTTTCCATTTTGGTAGTTTTTTCCTAGTTTTTGGGTCCCCGTCTTCCGTTTTCGTTTTGAGGGCTTAAACAACATTTTTAGAGCTCACCATAGTTATATTGTAGATAGATTCAAATTCTAAAAACATGTGCATTCCTTGGATATACCTTTCCAATAGTTTATCATGTGCCTAAAACAAACATCGTATGCAAAAGTTACAACCCTAGGAAGTTGATGTACTAACTTACCCCAAGAGGGGAAATGTGACAAGCTCTTCTTTGAAAAAGTATGAGAAAATTTTGGAATCCCCAAAACCATTTTCTCATATCGGGATAGTCGATTCCTCAACACATTCTTGTCAAGCCTCTAATCACTGCTGGACACCAAGCTCACCAAATCCATTGCCTTCCACCCCCAAACAGATGGCCAAACTAAGGTCGTCAATCAGATGATCATGCATATCTTGCACATGTACAATTCCAAGAATCCCCGCACATGGGATGAGAGTATTCCCTATGTTCAACATAGCTACAACCGATCCCTACAAATCTCAACCGACCACAACCCCTTTCAGGTGGGGCTGGGATTCCAACCATTGGGTCCCATGGATGTTGCACTACCCCTTGTGCCCACCTCGACCGAATCATCCCCTGCTCCAACTAAAGATGAAAAATCCACCCAGTTCATTGAGTGGATCTAGCACATCCTCCAACAGGTTCAGGATATTTTACAGAAGTCTAATGCCAAGTACAAGCAGTGCCATGATCAACACGGGGTGCCACATAAGTTTCAGGTGGGATACAAAGTTTGGTTGCACTTGTAGAAAGAACGCCTTAGAGGGTCCGATCAGAAGATTTTCCTACTCGGTTATGGACCTTACACATTCACCAAGGCTATGGGTGACAATTGTTTTGAGCTCATCATTCCCCCTTTTCTTTCCCTGCACCCAGTATTCAACGTGGCTCTCCTTCAGCCATATTTCCCACCATTATTGGACACCTCAGAGATAGAAGAATAGTTGACACCAACAAATCTCAACCATGACTGCATGCAACAAGCATCTAGTGATTAGATTGTCTACACATAGGTCAATTATTAGATATCGGTGGCCCCCTACCTATTCCAACTGGTTCGTTTTGGCAGTTTTTCAATTTGCCATTTTTTCCTAGTTTTCGGGTCCCTGACTTTCGGGGCCATTTTGAGGCCCTAAACAACATTTTTAGAGATCGCCACAGTTAGACTATAGACAGACTCAAATTCTGATGTGAAAATGTGCATTCCTCGGATACACCTTTCCAACGGGCTATCGTGCACCGAAAAAAAAGATCATATGCAAAAGTTACAACCATGGGAAGTTGATGTACTAACTTACCCCAACAGGGCCCACATGAATTTTGGCACTTCATATCCTAGGGTTAGGTTTTTGGATGTCTAGGGTTTGGGAATTCATGTTTATTGTAAAAATTCCTTCAGATCCTCATTGTATTGATCTTCTTCCAAATGATCACAACCATCACATCTCTTCTCGGAGATAAGCTACCACCATTCCAACAAGCTTGTTTTCCGCTGCATTTTACAGAATCAACATATTTCCTTATTGAATAGAAACCAGTTTTACTGTATCTTTGTTATTTTATGTTAAGCATATTTTAATAACCTATTTTCATTTCATTATGCTCATAAAATCTTGATCAATGGTAACATATGTTCCAATTACTTCTACTAAAGACATCCTAAATCAACCTGACAGTGAGGGAAGAAGAGGTAAGTGGCTAGCTAAACTACAAGAATATGATATGGAAATTAAGCCTACACAATTGGTAGAAGGACAGTGACTTGCAAGGCTTCTTACAGAGTCAAATGGTAAGGTGTTGGGAATGAATATGGTATCCCAAGAACTGACAAAAGATGAGCCATAACATGAAGATATACACCATCCTTTGCTTCAAGTCGATCCTAAATTCTCTAAATCTGATTGGTATAAAGATATAGTTTTTTATTTGCAAAATTTATAATGCTTAGTGGACTGGGATAAGTCTAAGGACAGATCTATCAAATTGAAGGATATTAAATACTGTATCATTGATGAATGGGTATTTTGGAAAGATCCTGGTGGAATTTTACCGAATTGCATCACATAAGAGAAACAATAAGATATTGTTAATGAGTTCCATAATGGAGTTTGGAGGAGGTCATTATGCCTAGAGAGCTACATCTTACAAAAAATTGAGGGATGGTTATTCTTTGCCCACTTTGTTTTCTAATATCATTTCATTGGCTAGGGCACGTCCTTAATGCCAAATATTTGCAGGAAAACAAAATATTCTTCCTTTTCCACTCAGACCTATTAAAGTGGAAGCACCTTTTAAATAGAGGGGATTAGACTTCATTGAGGAAAAAAATCCAAATTCTAGTGGTTAGCACAAATGGATATTGACAACAATTGACGTTTAACAAAATGGATTGACATTATTCCTATGAGGGTTTCCACTGAATTAGTTATCATAAAATTCCTTTAAGATAATAATTTGTCCATATTTGGTTGTACTAGAAATATCATCACTGATAATGCACATGCATTCAAATCTGTTAGATTGTGACATTTTTTTCAAGACTATACTATTGAACTTGGAAACTCAATTGCATATTAACCATAGGGAAATGGCCTGGAGGAGTTATCAACTAAAAGTGTGATTAGAATGATCAAGAATATGCTCTCACAAAACAAGAAAGCATGGGATTCTCACCTAAAGTATGCTTTGTGGGATGATAGAATAAGTACAAAAGATCCATTTTTAGTTCTCCTTTTCAATTGTTGTATAGGAATGATATTGTTTTTCCCATTCATATAGGATTACCAGTGATAAGTTACTAAATGATGAGGAAGAAGAACCAAATAATGTATAAAGAAGAATTCATCAGCTGATATAAGTTCAACAAAAGAGGGAATATGTATTGGTTAAATCACAAGAACATCAAGAAAGGGGGAAGAAGATTTTTGACAAGAGAGATAAAGAAAGAAATTTTGTTGTTGGAGATATGGTTTTAAAATGGGATGCAAGAAGAGAGGCCAAAGGAAAGCATGGAATATTTGATAACCTTTAGATGGGGCCTTTTCAAATTATTGTAGTTCAGAACAACAACACTTATGAGCTAGCCTATCTTAATGGAGATGTATTGGGAGCATCTGTTAATGGGTGGTTTCTCAAGCATTTTGTGAAATACTAATATCTAAGTGTATCCTCCTTGTATAATATTATTTTAGTTCTCTTACTTTAATTTTTGTTGCAAATTCATTTTATTGTCAAACTTTGTATTTTCATTTTCTGTTGAAATAAATTTGGGGTCATTATGTTAATCTATTGAGCATGAAAGATGATTTGTCCTTTCATAGGATAAAAAATGCATTACAAGTTTTTAATCTCAGACTCCATAGCCTAACGGATAAGGAAACTAGTCTATTGTTCTCAACACATCACAGGGATTTGTTGTCCCCATTTGAGCCAATGTCAATACAGGGTCAAAAGTTTTGTGGGCACTATGTAATTATGGATAGTTATAGCCATGATCCATGTTTTATAAAGTAAAAAGACCTACCTTGGACCTACTAAATGAGAAAAAATCACATTATAAGTGATTAATTTGAGGGAAAAGGCATTTAATTAAAGAAACAAGGCTTAATTAAGCAAAAAAGCGCTTGTTGCGAGCCACAAGGGGTTTAAAATGCATGTAAATAGAGTCCCACGCCAAAGGAGCTTACAAAAATGACAAAGGGCTATGGTCGAGGGATAAAATTCCACATTTCAATGTGTTCCACCAAAAGGAATGAGATTAATGGTCTGAAACAAAGTACCTAACTTCTCCCAAGATCTACGGTGGAAAATGTATATCGCATCGGAAATATACCCAACCTTTAATGAGAATTTAGAATGCAAGAGTGGTTTCGAGTTGCGATACATGGCCTATATTTATTGGCTTCACCTCTCTCTTGGATATGGGGAAACCACTCACCTGGGAATGCGATACCACTGATGGAATCCCAAAAACTGCTTTGTCACATGATAACTTAATGCCTAGCTGGAGGATGACAAGACATGAATGAATGATGACATTACTGATATGTGGGAACCCATGTTGCTACCTAGATATCTATGTTTCTTAATATGTGATAAGAAGTTGGTTCACAATCACAATGTTCCTTGTAAGATATCAAGGATGACTGATGTTGATTGAGAGATGCATAACCCAACTAGTCACCATCTATATTTGAAAGAGGCACTACCTAGGTAGCCACCTGGACAAATGTTTACCTACTACATGTCCATTGTACCTTGATGATGTCAAGAATGGAATCATTCATGGTTTTGTGCGTTCCTCGAATTTTGAAGCAATAACCAATGTGAGGGTGTCATGTTTCCTTAAATCATTCAAATATGGTTAAGGCTATAATTACGTTGAAAGGCGTACACCTATTGACAATGAGCAGAATTAATCAACTTTTAATCTAAAATTCTAATCTGATGGCTAACAATTGAAGATGTTGGCATATTCTTATTCGTCCTCCCAAATCAATGAATGTGATTTCCTCTTCATAACTTCCTTTTATTTTTTAATGCATCCATTAACCTGTTTACCTTTTAACATTTACCTAATCATATTAAGAAATTACTGTAGCACTATATGATTTCCACGTTTAAATGATTAAACTTTGGATTTAGCACACTAACTGTGTTGGCTGTAGATGCTCATTTCAGGTTGTACGTTTCATTTTTTGGCTGTGCGTTTCATTTTCTATCCGCGCATTTCATTTTTTGTCCATGCCTTTCGGCGTTCATCTGCCATAGTTTTGAGTGGCTGTGCTAGTTTTACCGATTTTGTTGCATGTGTAATCCACCAAACATGATGGTTTATTGCTCAATACGACATAATGTCATTTTTAATAGGGATCATTTCTAATCATTAGACTCTCAGATATGGTTGGTGGCCGATCGATATCATTAGCCATGCCTCACAAATATTAGTTTCCAATCTTCGATACATTGATGATATGGACAAAATAATTATATTGTTAGTGGTATTTTCTTGAAGTGTGTTAGAATTGCATAAGAATAAGCCACGAGGTAAGTTACAACCATATGCAAGCACCTTTTTCTTACTGAATGTGTTGCTCTGAGCTAACTATACATGGATAATGATCTTCCTGAAGTGGTTTCCTCTTTGGGTAAACCATGTTAGCATTCTTGGATTCATATGTGTTGGAAATTCCACCTGTTTTCAGAAAGGGGAGGAAGGTCACTTTGTGTTCTTGCTCATTCATACATAGCAGGACACTATGAGATTCATCCTAAGGCACAATTGCATTTTCTGGCTAGAATATGGCTTAAATAGATGGAAGATGACCTAGAGGTCGAATCAACGTTGCACCATGTCGTGAGGTGACTGTAGATGAGAGGAAATATCTATTCATTCTTGCAACTGACATAAAACCTCAATTTTGCAGAAGCAGAAGGTGCCCAGCCTAACAACTCTATCCTACTGATAAATTTTCATGGAAGGATCCAGATTGAACCAGTTCAGTTTGGTAAAATATTTCAATGAAAGTACCTTTTACTCATACTTACCATAGTAAAAAAAACTTCTTTTATTACATAGGGACTTTCTATTAGAAAGATAATCAATTTGAAGAGCTAGAGAAGTAGTATCAGGAAACTATTAAGTAATTTAAAGAAACAAGAAGTGGTTTTCACATAAAGGGAGAGTTATTAATAAGAATTGAGGCTTTTTAGCTCATTTCTTTACCAATAGACAAAGAGAGGAAGAGTATATAAAACTTAAAGTATATAGATCATTCCAACTGAAGCAAAAAGATAGATTATGAGAGGGAAGCCGTGAGGCTTGTAAGGATTCAACGATTTTCTATTGTATTAGTCTGTAATTCCCATCTTTGTTTCTCCATTGTAACATATCTATCTTCCATCTATGTAATGTACTCTAAAACATATTAATAAAATATTTCAAAAACATTTGTGACTATGTGTTGTAAATGTGTTTGGATTCATTAATGGATGAGAATGATTTTAGTCCTTGACAAGTCTTATTTCATTTTCTTGTTTGAAATATTCATATGGATGCAGAGTCTCTATTATGTGAATGTATCAAGTAATGAGTTATATGAAAGTATGTCATTAAAATCATAATGAATAATTGTTATTATTGTTGAATTCTTGAATACTCAACAAGTTATTCTTCACATAAATCCTTGTAAGAATTATATGAATTTGATACCTTTCCTACACACCATTCTTCCACACAGTCACTAACTATTTTAACCTAGTAATTATGATACATAGAGGATACATTGACCCTATTAGTTGAAGGCATTCCTAATCATCTTTTATAAAAGGTTAATGAGCCATGAAAAAATAATGATTATGCATATAGCCATTGAACAAACAAGGTAGTTTTAAAACCTTTTTTTTTTAGGTTTGGCTCCAAGGATCCTTGACATATTTCCACTAACAACCAGGAACATCTCAAGGACTAACAACACCTAAAATGTTATTTTTTTTTTTCTTATAATGAAAGATAAATTCTATCAATCAAAGAATTTTTCAACTCCAAACCTACTACACATAGACATTGCAATCTAGAACAGAAAAAAGTTGTGAATTAGAGAAGGGGAGAAAAGGAAACAAATGAGAAAAAGTGTGCCTTAAAATGTAATTGTTCCTTCTATGAAGGAAAGGTGCAAGTACTCTCTCCTTTCTCAAGAGAAAAACATGAGTACTCACTCTGTTGTCAAGATGAACTAGTGATTGATTTCAATTATAGAAAAAAATTATTAGAAAACCCTAAAAAATCCCTATACACTGACCTATTGGATTGACATCAGGAAATAAAGACTGAAAACTTAATATAGGGACCTAAACTAAGTCAAGAAAACAACAAAGTAAACCCTGTCAAGAATAACTCAAGGAGTTATCTCTAATGGAGTTGTTAGTTATGTCGTAGGTGAAAACTATCCTTTGGCTGGGGCTTACCATTAATAGGGAGAAAACTTGAAGAACAATGAAAATATTTCCCTAGAGTAGCCTACGACCATTCCATAATAACTACCAGTTAGTTATGATGGATTCACTTGGTTTTGATATTTGGTCGGAGATGATCCTTATGGTTTTTCCTCATTCCAATCCTATTTTCTCATGTCCAAGCTTGTATACTTACACAAAACAAAGAAAAACCTTCCTCAAATAATTGGTAGAAACACAGAGAAATGTGAAATAAATATCCTAACTAATATTTGTCATGTGAATTAGAACCACTATTAAATACCCAAATTAAAATCAAATTGAGAAAAATAACTTAGAATTTAAGGGGGGAGAAGAGATATGTTCAATGTAATTAAATTAACAATGATATATGAAAAGTATACCTAACCTCATTGTCATAATTATCTCTCATCGTCTGGATTCCTCCATCCCTGGGCTGCTCAAAACTACTTTACCTCTTTCACTCTTCTCTGTGCAATTGTGAGGATATCAAGGGATATTAGGCCTCATAAACATGAATGGGAGATGGGAACTTCAAGAAACAAGGATTTTCAAGGAGATGAGGGTTGTAAAAACCGTAGGAATATGATGGCTTTGAATGCTTACAATAGAAGATAAGTCTAGTATAGCAAAAGTCCATGTATCATTCTCCTTCAATTAAGCATATTTTATACCATTTCAGTATGGTTGATACCCTTTTCCCAAGGTTTTTAGGGAGTTAGAAAGATAGTTTTGCTTTAAACCCTGCTCAAGAGCATGTAATTTTAACGTTTTTCATATTTTTTAGTTATTTTTGAAAGAACTTGCACCTTCTCTTAAGGGAAGTGGAGAGTACTCACTCCTTTAATGAGCAATAAGTATGAGTGGGTTTTCAGGAAGGATTTTTAATAGAGTTCTAAGTGAGCCAAAGCAATCGAAGAAGGATATGATAGGGATACAGGATAGACAAAGGCATCTTAGCTACTGTGGTTACAAAATATTCTATAATATAGGGACAAAAAAACTAAAGTTAGCAGGTTGTTCAAGCAAGGATTGTATCTACAAGAAGGAAATTAGGAGGTCATTAAGTTGAATCAAGGACAACTTACTTGATTTTCATGAATCCTAGATTTAATTTTCTTAGTGTCTCACATATTTCAAGTGAATGACTTCGTTGTAAATGATGTTTAAACTTGTAATTTTATGGATAGTTTGGGGACCTATATGTTATCACACTAAATTGCCTTGGGTCATTTTGTTTGTTTTTATCATTTTTAAAGCCTTAGATTTTTTATTTTTTTTAAATATATTTTCCATCCCTTTAAAGTTAGGATTGATAGGACTCCTTGGATGACTAAGCTTTGAGTCATAGCTCATGTTTTGATACTCACTTTGATTTTTGATCCTTGAACCCTTTAGCTCATGGTTTATTCTTTTTGGTCCCTTTCATGGTGTGTCCCTAGGTCGATATCTCCCATGATCAGGTTGATGTGACACAACTCTCTACTCACTCATGACACCATGAGTATGCCTCATTGTCCTCCCTTACTTATCTAATAATATTTTTGAATTGGAAGCATTGCCTACTCATCAGGCAGTTCCATAGCACCTATCATGTTTATCATACCGCCACCCCAAGTCATGATTGTCACGACCGATACCATATCCCTTGTTTTCAATTCCAGAAGTCGGTTTGAGTGCCTTCAAAATATCTTGCATTTATGATCCTTGATAACGGTTTCTATTTTTAAAAAATCAGCAGTGTCCCACTGCGCAAATTCACCAATTCTGATCAAGTGACCGCATGTCAACCAAATCTTACTACTGTGCAAGATTCCAGGGCTGAAGTTTCGTCATTTTCATCCTAAGATTGCGTTGAAGATCTCAACAGGTGTCGAATTTACAGGTATCCTATGTTGCCTCCTTTGCATATTAATTTTCACAGGAAGTTTGTGTTCAGGTTTTGGTCTGCTAAGTTTACACAGTGATAAAAGATCCATCCTTGCATGATACCCTCATCTCCTCTATTTTTCAAACCTGTAAACCTCATGGCCCATAGTTGAGTCTGATTACTGTTGCCTGCTTTATCCATTGAAGTTGCAATCTCTTGACTAGTCTACCCTCTACGTATGCATTGTGCTACCCAGAGGCACTGCCTAACCTCTCGTTGCTTCCCCTGCCTCTCTTCATCTTGAAATCAAGCGATTTACTCAATTGAAAAGGGTCAAAATTGTATATTTGAAGCCTGATTATAAGTCTTCTTGGTCAGTACCATCCCTTAAGACTTTCAAGAACCCCCATTCTGAGCCATGGATACCCTTCAATCGAAGAAGGCACATAAAGGAGGCAAGATAGTTAGGACAAAACCAGTGGACATGCCTCTATTTTTGCCAAAACATCCATAGAGGTCATCCATAGGTAGTAATATAGTTTGCTTTAAATTTTGATGGAAAGAAAACTAGAGTTGGGGATTTGGAATTTCAGGTAACTGAAGCCTCCATCTCAACTGCAATAGGGATTCCCATTTCAGGTGAAAAGTGGTTCAAGGCCATGGTTTTGAGTTCACACTTTGTTAAAGATCTTTTCAATCCTAAATATCAAGCCGATGAGTTGTCTAAGAGTATTCCAAGGAATCAATTGATTGAAGAGTTTGATCGAATTTTGAAAATCATATAGAGATATTTTACTTGTGAAGGGAGATTTAACACCCTGTACCATTATCACATAAGGTTGTTGCTACATTTTACTGGTAAGGTTGAGATGAATATTCCTTATTACCTCTTGATAAGTATAGGTAAAATGTCAGACAATGTTCAAGACAAATCTAAGGATGTGGATTCAAGCCTTTTCCACTTTGGACTGATCAGGATGCTAGTCTCTGAGGAGTTGGGAAAGAAAGAGATTTCATGGAAGCATTTTGTGGTTACTTCTCATTTCAAGCTAGACCCAACATATACTCCCCAATCACAAATTGAAGGTCCTGCATCACCCACCAGTACTAAAGCAAGGATGAACAGGAAAAGAAAGGGCAGAACCCCTGCTCAAGTTTCAGAGACCAACAAGCAGGTCATGGAAACTGAGGAGGAAGTTTTTCCTTCTCCACACCGAGATTTCTCACCACCACCTCCATCAGGGTTAGAAGAGGTGCCTTCTTCTACCAAGTTGACATCTAAGAGAGGGATGAAGCTTCTCTTTCCCTTTTCTCCCCCAGCAGTCGAAATCAAGGGTAAAAGACCTTTATCAAGTTCATCAATTCCTAAGGAGGTTTTCAAAGAGAAATCTTTACCATAAACCCCTATGCATAATAAGAAAGGAAAAAGCATTGAAAATCCTGTGGAGGAGAAATCAGAAACCCATGTTCAAAGGAAGAAGGGTAAAACTATTAAAAAGTATGTAGAAGAGAAACAAGAAACCCTTGTAGAGAAAAGGAAGGGTAAAGATACCAAAGGAGCTTTGGAGAAGAAAGACGAGGTCTCTGTGAAAGACTTTGAAAATCATGTGAAGGATAAAGAAGAAGCTTTTGAGCATGAGAAGAAACATAAAGGAAATTTTTTTGAGAAGATTGATGAAACACACAAGGAAATTCGTGTACAGATGGAAGAAGAGGTTGAGAAGAACGCATGTCTCTACCCCTCTTGGTGGTCATACATTCAAAAGGCTAATAAGGAAGCTCAAACAGTCTAGGAAGGAGGTGGATAAATTGAAAAAGGAAGCCATATCTGACAGAGCCAAGATGAAAAAACTTATGAATGACTATAGTCATACCCTTGACTTGGCAATATTTGTAGCAAGAAGGGATCAACCCCTTCATAGGCAACTCCAGAACCTCTACAGGCAGAATAGAGGTTTTCAATCTCATAACAGGAAGCTAAAGGTAGAACTGAAGCACATTCAAGATGAGGTAGCCAAAAGGAATTTACATGTGTTGGTTGAAGTTGCCATTGAGGATGACAAACCAACAACTAAGGAAAGCACAACTACACTGAAGAAGCCTACCAATGCTAAGAAGAAGAAATCTGCTGAGTCAATTGAAGATCCTCTTTCTACCAAAAATAGTGTGAGGTTAAGTGTCAAAATGTCAAAATAATTGGTTAAAGGTAAGATCCATTTTGGGGGATTGTTCCTTTTTGGGAGGATTAACTAATATGAAAATATTATCTTTGCCATATATACAGGCTTCTAGGCATTTAGCTATATGGATTTTGAGTTTTTGCTAAGCGATAGCTTCACCCAGTGGTAAAGGGCACTACCTATGGTATGGTCAAGGAACCTAAGTAAAATGCTTTTGTCATCATGAAAGGACACACACTACTTTGTACATATTCAATATTGAAAGGCACTACATTTTGACAATGCTACCCAAACTTGTATGTAAATGTAGTGTAAGTGGCGCTATGTAAAGGCACATGTAATATTCCATAGTGAACAAAATCAGTATATGGGTGCAACACAGTGGCGCTACCTACAAGCGCTATGTAATATTTGTTAAAATATTGTGTAACTGCAAAGAATATTCGTATACCCTTTTGTGGATAAAGATAAAATATATTTATTATTGATTAGATCAATCCCCTTTTGTGGATTGATCATGTTGTTCATTGTAATTGACCAAATCCCCTTTTGCGGATTGGTCAAAACCTAATTGTAATAGGCTAAATAAGAAGTCGGCC
>WSFP011525482.1:0-12298 GCA_009831015.1 Picea engelmannii | reverse complement strand
TGACCAAGGAACTCACTTTATCAATAGTACCATCAGGTCTATGAATAAGGAGTTTGAATTCTATCACCGGAAGAGTACACCATACCATCCTCATGTAAATGGAATAGTAGAAGCCTTCAATAATATCTTGGAGAATGCTCTGACAAAGATATGGAATGTCAACAGGGATGATTGGGACATGAAAATACTAGTAGTACTATGGGAATAAATGATGACATGTAAGAATCTGATAGTACATACACCATTCAGGTTGGTGTATGGGCACGAAGCAATGGTGCCACTAGAATTTCTATTACCCAGTCTGCATGTAGCAACAATCACCAACATGACAGAAAGAGGCACAGTAAAGGAAAGGTTGAATCAAATAATGGAAATGGAAGAGGACATGATTATGGAAGGATTTCACCAGGAAGTATAGAAATAAAAAGACAAATCCTGACATGAAAAACATATTAAGAAGAAGAGTTTTAAGGAGGGAGACCTAGTCTTGCTCTATGACATTAAATTTTTCCAATATCTTGGTAAGTTTAGAATGCATTAGCTAGGGCCATATGAAGTAAAGAATATCACAGATGGGGGATCTGTGTAGCTAAAATACTTGAGAGGAACAAAACTGAAAGGAACGATCAGAGGGGAGTCAACTGAAGTTGTACAGGGAAAATCGACCTCCTAACCCTTAGAAGTCACAACACAGTGAGAAGGGAATGTATATAGTGTACTAGAGTAGAGATTAGGACAGAAAAATGAGAAAAATAAATAGAAAGGAGAAAAAGAGGGAAAAAGAAATTCAAAAATAAAAAAGGAAGAAAATACAAAAATATTGGGAAACATTGTGCGAAGAAATAATGGAATTAGCACGAAAAAAAGAAAAAGTGACTGTGCGCAACATATGGATGACAAAAAGAAAAACATCGTTCACTAAGGAAAAGTCATGATGCACTAAGGAGAAGTACAATGCACTAAAAAAGGGTCCAATGGTTGAAAAAAGAAAAAAAAATGGTCATTAGGGAAAAAAGGCGTGAATTTAGGAATTTATGGAATTGAATGAAGTGTACTCGAAAAGATTCAACACATTAATCATAGCCAAAGAAGATTCTCTGAGATGATTCAGGTTAATAATGATACCCTATATATAAAGGAGAAACGTGGGCCAAACAAGACTTATTGTGCATTCGTAATCCTGTGAAGCTAAAGACGAGAGGAAAACAAGAGAGTACATAGAGTCAAAGTTGTCGAATCTCAATCCAGAAAGCAATAAGTTCCCACGGTGGAACCTCCAAAGGTTGGTGCACCAAGCCAAACAACATGAAAAACACGCAGTAATCTTCGGTCATCGCAATAAATCATCGAGGCGGAGTAGGAAACTACAAAAATGGAGGGAATCGTCAAGGTTGATGCAATTCCCTCGCCATAGGTCAAAATAGTGACCGCCACGCTGGCAGAGGAAGAAGAATAAGCCCTGACGATGGATGGGATGGAGATTGAATCCCATGATAGTGTGCAGGGTCATGCACCAGTCACCATAGGAAATACACAACAACCTGAGAGGGTCTAAACAACCCACAAAACAAATGGAGGTGACGGTGAGTAGATAGAGTCTGTTGCAAAGAGACCAAAACCTAGGGAAGGGTCTGCACAATAGCAGGAAGGACAAATTAAAGATATTACAGGGCAACTAGATTTAGGTGGAGAAGAGAGAGAGACAAAGGTTGGGACCTCTAACACATTGGTAAGAATAAAGGGAAAACAACCCATCACGCGGTCCTGCATAAGAAGCCTGACGCATCAATTGTTCCACTACACATTCTAGAGGGGGTCCAAGCCACACCAACCCTACTGGGGTGCATGGAAAGGATAAGGTACTCAGACCACGACGTGGACGATACCACCAAATTCCCATTATTTGTGTAGAAAGTATACATGGAAAGAATAGGCACAAGCCCATTTGGAGACCCCATGATGTAGCCAAAGCAATGGGAAGCAGGCTTGGAAAACACACGGATTTTGAACTTGGTAGATATTCCCCACTTCAGAAGAGGAAAAGAAGTGAATAACTACGTCAAGAAGTTGATGGCAGTTCTCCAAGGAGGGTTCTTATGGATAGATGAACTTGTATCCAATGATGTAGAGCTCATCACATGCCTACCCTCAAATGATGAGAGTCTCGTGCAGTACTTGGAAGACAAGAAAAAGGAAAAGGCTCTCACCAACGAAATGAATAATACATATGGGAAAGAGAGAGGTTCACGTGGGATTATCATCAAGAGAATCAACGGCATATCCACCGGGATGGCCACAAAAATAATGGCATGCAAATTTCTATAAAAATGTTGCAAGGAAGAGGTCCATGCAGGGGTTGTCGCAGCTGCAACTTTGTGCGCAAATGAAACCATGCTCAGTTGGGCCCCATATCTATTGAACCTCTTCCTCAATGATTGAAAGGATGTGCATGACTTGAGAACAGAGTTCCACTATTCTCGTTTGTTGATTATGATAGCACTAATCGGGTGGAAGGAGCCTCCCTACTCTTATTTTTGTGATAGAGTAGGCCGCTTCTGTGCAAGGCGGTACACGTCCATGGGAATCACGTCAGATCCCAAGAGAAGAAGTTGCAATGTGAGTACCTTTACATGGTATATCAATGATATTCAATATAGCATAGCCAACACCTTGAGGATCACTCCAGAAGTGGTCATGTAGTATCAAGGCATAGCCAACTTTAGGGCCATGCACCATAATATGTGGATCCAAGCATGCAAGGACCCATCAAAAGAATGGTTGCAAATTCGTTTTTGCATTAAGGTAGAGGATGTTGAAATGGAAAACCGAGACTGGAGGGTCATCCAAGACACCTACGGGAGACAACATTGTGCCCAAAAAGATGACAAAATAGGGCAAGCCCAGTCAAAATCCAGCACAACAGAAGAAGGGAAATTCTCCAAAAAAGGATGCACAATTAGGGAATAAGGAAACTGCCTCGACACAGGAAGAACAAGGAAGGGGGGACACAATGACACAAGAAACTCCTTTGAAAACCACTCCATAAGAAACAACGCCACCCAAGCAACCAATTATACATACAAGGGGGACACGCAAGAAGGCCAAGGCTTGTAAGCAAACACCTGAGTACACAATCATCGAGGACAATGTTGACCTTGTCACTGAGAGAGTATATGATCGTGCAACTGAGGAGTTTGAATAGGTCGAGCACTAAATAGGTGGGATATAGAATGAGTTGTCCCACATCAGGAAGGTTCTAGAACAAGTAAAAGCAACATAGAGGCATGAAATGGGAAAAGAACCTTTCCCCTCAACGATAGAAGAAGAGGAAAGGACCACACCGAGAAATAAATACAACATTCATACCATAATGCACGTGATTCTAAGCTTCCAAGTAACATCATACATGTTGCAGATAGATGAGGCTATAGCCCAGATACCACTTAAGGAACTAGCACAGGTACAGTTGGTACTAGAGAAGATACCAACAAAGGCACTGTAGAAATTGCAAGTCAGTGTCACGTAGGAAGTGTAATCATGTGTAAGGACAGACGCGGTGAAATTATAGGAAACTAGGAATGGAAAGGATGCCCTGGAATTATTATTTGAGGAGGTAAATCTTGAGACAAAAGAGGAGAAACAACACCCAGCTAATTTATAGCAAAATCTAAAGGAAGTCTTTACAAGGATTCCAAATAGTGCACAAGAAGCCATGAGAAATGTGGAAGAATAGATCCAAATCATTGCACAAATGATCGAGAAATACAAGAAGGAGATAGAGGAGCTCAAAGAAAAATTAACTCCAACTACTCCTCTGGAAGTTCTAGCTGAAAGGGAACAACAAGAAGCCTTACAAGTGGAAGTGATGCAGAAAGAAGATGAAAAGGTCACACAATTTTTTTACAAGACCGCACAGTTATGGACAATGCTAGAAGAAGATGATAGGATCCAAAAACTAGATAAAAAATAGGAGGTAATCAACACTACAATATAGGAGTTGAAGCAGAGGAAAAATTCCATGAGCATCACAAAGCGAGAGAAGGGTGCACAGGAGATGAAGACCCTGTAGGTAGAATTGAAGAATGCACAGAATAAAAAGCAGGCAAGGCTATCCTAGTTAGAACCTCTCCAAGAGAAAGAAACACAAATTATTATGAAATTGGAGAAGGAAAAGACGAGAATGGCTCAAGATCATGTTGAGAGCACAAAATCTCTCAAGGAGCACATCACAATGCAGAGAGTAGAAGAGCTCATAGAGAAAGATGAATAGGACAAAGAAAAGGGGGAAGAACTAGAAGGGAAATTACATAGCTTGGTAGAGGTTTTTCAAGGGGTGCAGACAACTTGAGTGGCTTAGGATGAGCCACATGTTAGTGTTGGGGGCTTGTTTTGTGCAAGCATAATTTTGGAGAAAAGGTTTATTTTGGGAAAGACCTACGTTTGAAAAGAAGACCTAATTTTGGAACATGTGCAATCGATGGCAAGAAAACAACATGTAGAAAAAGAAGGAAAGGCAACATGCAAAGAGGAAAAGAAATGTGGCGCACATGCAGGAAAGCCTAACTATGATAGGGTTAGGGTTTGCGATAAATATCATAATGGCTATAATCCTGAAAAGTAGTATAAATAAGAACTTAGGAGGTCTAGGTTAGGGGTTCAATTATTGTTCAGTTGGTTGATTCATTTTTGGGAGAAAGTGATCAATTCATTAGTTTTTATGATGGTAATAAGGTGATAGGAGAGTGAAGGAAGCCATATTTTCAGGGTTAGGTCACATTATGAGGATCTTGGTGTGATCTAGTCTGCCTCACAGAGTTTCCTTAACCTTATAGTGCTTGTATGATTGGAGATGTAATGCGCGCAAAGCCATAATTTGCAGCAACCCTAATAAAAGAGAAGAGAAGCCAAATATTTTTGGATGTAGCCTAGGAGGGGGTGAACCATGGTAAAACTTGAGTTATATGTGATGTTTGTTGCATGTTTACTTTCTATGAATGATTAGTTTATGAATGAATGGTTAAGCTATATATATTAGAATGAATGCATGAGCCTAAAAGATGAATGAATCCTAGGAATATTTGAATGAATAACATGTTGAATGCATGATGAAGGAAGAATACACTCCCAGATATCCACTCATTCCTATACTACAAGCACTTGAGAATTGTAGTCTCTCATAGAATTATCATGTGTGAGACTACGTAATGCACTCTATGTGTTGTGTTTCCTTATGGTTTACTAAGAGGGCCGATAGTTTTAGAGGGTTTTGTTGGAAACCTGTTGAGATCTAAACCTGGGTCAGTCCTAGAAGTAGAAGTGAGAGATATAACCCAACACTATCACTTGATGGGTAGTACCAAGTTTTGGAAGCATACGTGAAAGGAAAGACCAATGAATAAGACAAAATAGAAAATTTGAATTTTCCCACAACTATATTATATTTTGTCTTTTATTAACTACCACCATCTTTGTCCTTATTCTCACACATGTCAAAAATCATTTAGGGGGAAGTTGAAAGGTTTTGTAACTTCTTCTTGTGGAATTCAAGAAGATATTTTCAGCAATTACTAGAATTCTATAAGTAAGGGAAGAGGCCCATTTTGAAGGGGCTATTCAAGAATTGCATATTCACTAAACTATTTTGGAGAAATTTACTGTGTTAACAAAAATTGAGAATCCCTCATGGCCAATTTTGTTGGAGAAACAAAATCTTGTGAATGGAGGATGTTGTAAACTATTTGTGACTAACTATGTACTATTTACATGGGTTGTAAGGTGTCTTTTTTCTTAGAGAGTTATCTTATGCAAATAGAACTATTGTTGCATCTTTGTTTATTATTTCTTATGTTTTCTTTGAGATAAAGAGTTTATTATGAATGTAATTGCATTATTTAGACTAATATGGTTATGTATCTACATACATGTGTTTTCTAACCTTTTTACTTCACATCGACTATCTAGGTGAATCTATTTGCAGGGATTAGTTTGATTTACAACCACTCACTTAATTACTTTAAATGATCCTAGATATCATAGGTTAGTTTAGATTTATTTTTTCACTTATTTAAACTACATTCACATTTCCATTGCATCCACCAACCATCCAACCACCCCTCATAACTAGTAATGGAATTCAAGCTAGAATCCAGATGGGTCTCCTAAACCAAACAATGCATAGTATAATTGGGATCATGTACTGGGGAGTACCCCTTACTATTGAAGGGAAATTCTGCCCCATCAACATAATTGGAACTAGAAAGAGGGATTGATTTTATATGGCTAGCATAAACCTATGACAAACATTCGGGCAATCCTCTGAAAATATTCCAGTTCAATGACGCTTCCCTCATATCTCTTTTGAACATGATATTACCTTCGAAGATTCAAACCCTTCCTTTGACAATGTTCTTGGAATACATAAAAATAAACAAGAATCTTGGTATCCCATTCCTAATGAGGAATTTGTTGAAATTGTATCACATGATCATATGCCAAGTTACGTGGCCAATTACCCACAAATTTAGCACTCCCTAGGAGGAGAGCTACTTGTGTAAGACAACTCGAGAATTAGAACAACATTGTTGTTTAATTCATAGAATATCTAATTGAAAATGCTTCATAGGCCATACTTTTTCCCTTAGACCATATTCCTCCCATACCTCCTAGTCCTACTCCTTTGAGTTTGGAAAACAATTTTGATGGTGAACACTTAGGATTTGATTATGAAAACAGTATAGGTGAAAAATGAAATAGAATACAATTTTTGATTAAGGTTGGTTTTCATTGATGTCAACCCTTAAACAAAGCCCCGTAACACAAAGGTTTAGGTAATGGACCCAATATCGTTTGATGTAAATATGACTCATTATTTTTTTGTCATGGTTGATAATAAGTAAATATGGATGAACTCCAAAGTGGTCCCCTTATGGTGAAATCCCTCACGGGAAGATGCTTTGTGGAGTAAGAGAACCGATGCTTAATTGTGGAATAATGATATGAAGGACAGTGAATTTGTCAAGGAAACTATCCTATATGGATATTTCTTGTCATTCCATTTTTTGTTGGTATGTGGAATGCCACATAACTCCTCACGGTTAGAGAGTTATGACCATGTGAAGTTGGAGAACCCAGGTTTGGGTAATGGACCAAAGTTTGTTTGATGGATAATGGTATGTTTTTTTCTATATTTAAAGGTAATACTATTCTATATGGATAGTACATTTCATTCCATTTTTTGTTGGTATGTGGAACGTCACATAACTCCTCACGGTTTGAGAGTTATGGCCGTACGAAGTTGGAGGACCCTCTTATGTCATCTAGAAGCCCCAAAAGGTCAAAGTAGTCAAAGTGGTTTAAGAGATTTTAGAAGGTAAATAATAAATTGAAGTGATGAGTGTACTATAATTCAAAGTGAATACAAAACAAATTATTTAAATAATAAATTTAATGGAGAAATTAGAAGTGGGTTAACCCTAAAATAAGGAAAGTGGGCAAAGTGACCTAGAAGATGTTTTTATGGAAGCTACTTGGAGAGTATAATTAAGAGGCAAGGCTCTCCCATTTTTGACACACTTGAGCATATTGAATACATATAGGTATCTGATGTAACCAAAGGATATCTAAGCCAAATTTATGAGGAAAGTGAGGAAAATAAGGCTGGAATTCAAGGAAGAATAAATTCTTTTGATGATGCTTTCTAAGGTATGTTTTTTTCATGTCATCTCACCATTTTCAAAATAAATTCTTTTATAGAATGATTCAGACTGTGAAATCTCTATTCCATTGAGGAAATATATCCAAGTATATTTGGTAAAAAAATCATCTTGTGGGTCATTGTATTTTTGGAGTTAAAGTCCATGGAAAATAGGGTTTGTGGCTAGTCCTGAAACTAGTCAAAAACAAGTGTTTCAGGTAAAAACGTCATAAATTCTTCATAAAAGATCCAAATTTAGTAATACCAAATGTGTTGGTTATAATAAATTATATAGTATGCTTTTTAATAGTTTCAAATCAATTCAAAAAATATTATGTGCGGGGCACACTCTACAAGGTCTCTCTCTAGAATAAGCTAGAATTCAACAAGGTGTGCCAATTTTTCCATAACTCCTTTTCTGAGAGGTTAAAAGTAGTGAAACTTGGAGTAATTGCATAAAATGCACTGAAGAAAATTTTCTATCAGTTTCATATCTTTATTCATTATAGGTACAAAGTTATGATTATTTCAAGTTAGGGTTGTTGACTAATCCAAAACTAGTCTTGTGAGACTAAAGAAACGTTTGATGAAAAATGCTAGTCTCTTGTTGTTAAAGTTAAGGAAGGTTTTTAGGTATGTGATCATATACACCAAGTCTATTATATATTTACAAATCATATTTGGATGATGAAATTGATGAGGGATTTTGGTTAAGGTACAAGTTGGGTACATGGTTGAGACATGTAGTTGATGAGTTGGCACATACATGTGGTGTACATTTGATGATGTTGGTACATATTGATGAGTCATAGTTGATGAGTAATTGACACATGATTGGTACATACTTGGTACATGGTTGGTTGCACTTTTGTATGGTACATGCTGATTATAGATTGTTTGGTATAGGTTGGTGCATGGTTGATGCAATTGTTTATGGTACATGTTAATTATAGGTTGAGGTATAGGTTGATGCATGGTTCAAGTTTATTGGTACATGTTTACAGTGGTATATCTCACTGTGATAGTGTGACAGTGGTTGCGTCATTATAATTCTACTTCAGGGCGGTTGGACGGGGCAAGGACATGTGGTTGTAGTCAACTTCTGGTTATAGCTGAAGAACATAGGGGGTTGTATCCTCCTTCTGGTTGTAGCCAAAGAATTGGGGAGTTGGAGCTTCCCTTGGGTTGTAGCCTAAGAAACTAGGGGGTTGGGGCCTCCTTCCAGTTGCATCTGGAAAACAAAGGAAGTTGGTGCTTCCAATGAATGTAATTCTTCAAGACATATAAGATAAAGCATTCTATGGTTTTCTCTCGATTTGGGTTTCCATGTAAAACACTGGTGTACTGTGTATGTGTGTGATTATTCATTTCTTATTGTTCATTATAGGATAATAATTCTACATTGATATAACACTTGGATTATTTGGATGAAAAGGATTATAATTACGCTATTATAGATTCACCTCTCCTCTTAGTAATCAAACAATTGGTATCTGAGCAAGTTCCTTAAAAAATCAGTTTAACCACTAAAAGGTAGATCATGGAGAGTACCAAATCATATAAAAATGGAATACCACACTTTGATGGACAAAAGTATGCTTTTTGGAGCATAAGGATGAAGACATATATACAAGCACAAGGGTTTAAAATTTGGCAATCAATTGTAGATGGATACACAGTACCATCAGTTCCACCAACAAATGACAAAGAAATGAAACTTGGTCAGAATAATTCCAAAGCTACAAATGCACTTTTGAATGGTCTCAGTGAAACAGTATTCACCAAAGTTTCACATTGTAAATCTGCTAAAGAGATTTGGGACAAGCTTTGAAATATTTATGAAGGAGATACAAAAGTCAAAGCAGCAAAACTTCAAACTTACATAGGTCAGTTTGAACAACTAAAAATGAAGGAAGATGAGAATATTGTAGCGTACTTCTTAAGAGTTAACAAAATAGTGAATGCAATCATAGGATTGGGAGAAGAAATCGAAGAATCTGTAATTGTTCAAAAGGTACTAAGATCTCTTTCTATGAGATTCAACCCTAAGATATCAACACTAGAATAAAGATCAAATCTAAACTCAATAAGCATGGACGAACTGCATGGAATCTTCACAGCATATGAAATGAGAATTGAACAGGAAAATCCAGATGTAAAAGAAGCAGCCTTCAAAGCATCCAAAAGATCAAATAAAAAAAAAAAGGAATAAAAAGAATATAGCAGTAGTAGCAACATCTTGGAAGATGATGAAGAAGTGGCCTACTTTGTCAAAAGACTGAACAAGGGAACCAATGGTAGGTATAGAGGTAAGATTCCTTTAATTTGTTTTAATTGTGATGGTATTGGTCATTTTGATAACAAATGTCCTCATAAGAAAAAGAGAAATGATGAAGGTTACTCAACAAGAAAACACACATATAAAGGAAAAATAACTACAAAGAAAGATTTCAAGAAAATCTTATGCATCAAAGAAGACATCTCATCATCAGATGACGATGAAATTAGTGATAGTGATATAGGAAGAGTTCTATTCATGGCAGTAAAAGATTCTGACAAAGAAGACTTCAAACAAGAATACGAAGAAGATGAAGAAGGATATGAAGAAGTCAAAGACAAAATTGAAGAGGCAAAAGTTGACTATCAAGAAGAATTAATGTGTGTCATAGGAGTTATCAGAAGAGAAAAGAAGAAAAACAAGAAACTACAAGCAGAACTAGACAAGAAAAAGGACCCTCGAGAACTATAACAAATGATCACAAGATTGAAGGTTCAAATAGAAGAAGATAAAAGAATTGAAGAAGCACTCAAAGAACAACTAGAATAAAAGAACAAGATCATTGGAAACTTGGAATCATAGATTGTCACACTAAGAAAGGATATTCAAAAGAAAAATATGCAGAATAGCTTAAAAGTTTTGGATGACATTGTTAGTAGTCAAAAATCTCATCTTGACAAGTCTGGACTTGGATACAATCAAACAGAAAAGGGATCAAGCTCCAAAACAACAGAGCAAGAAACAAATCCAAAAATCTATGCAGAAACAATCAAAGGGGATAGGAAGATGTACAAGGAAGACTACAGGGACAATCATCCACCGAGAAGACTTAGATTTCAGAATCAACAATAGACAGAGAGGCCTCAAGAAGAAGAAGGATTCATAAGAGCACCTTCTTTTAGAATATCTTCAACTCCCAGGTATCAAACTATATTTTTTGGTTTATGTTATGTATGTAATAATTTTGGACATAAAGCCGTGAATTGCAGAGCTAACAATAGGAAAAATACAAACTTTGAGATTCATACACAAAGGGGTTACTCAAGAAGACCTAGTGAAACACAAAGAAGAAGTTACAACAGGTTTGAATCTTTGAGCACTGAAGTGGAATGTTACAAATGTAAAAATTTTGGAAACATGGCCAAAAATTGCAGAATGACATTCCCTCCTAAAGAACCTCAATAGAATAACAACAATCACAGACAAGAACCTTAGAAAACAACATGCATAAGAAAGAAAGATTAGTATAAAAATGAAGAATGCATAATCTCTCTACAAGCTAAGCGGAAGAAAAACGGTTGGTATGTTGACAGTGGATGTTCAAAACACATTACAGGTGATAGAGAAAAAATTATTACATTGCGAAAGGAAAGAAATGGATCAGTCTCCTTCGGAAATGATAAATTAAAAAAAAATCATTGGAGAAGGCACAGTCTGAATTGGGAACAAGAATAAAAAGGAACAAAATGTTCTACTAGTAAAAGATATGAAACATAATCTTCTAAATGTGAGTCAAATGTGTGACCAAGGTCATAAAGTTACTTTCAATTCACAAAAGTGTGAGATAAGAAGAGAAGGTTCGGAGAAATTGGTCGGTACAACTGCAAGAACTTCAAACAACATATATTTGTTAAGTGAAATTGGAAATGAAAAGTGTTGTCTAGGAAAGGAAGATGAAAGTTGGCTATGGCACAAAAGAATGGGTCACATGCATTTTGATAACCTTGTCAGAGTCAACAAAAGAGAAGTAGTCACAGAATTGCCTCGGATCACAAAACCAACCAACAGTTTATGCAAGCATTGTCAACAAGGAAAGCAAACAAAGACCAGGTTCAAATCAAAGGAATATTCAACAACAAGACCACTAGAAATTGTGCATACTGATCTAGTTGGACCAGCTACAACAAAGGGATTAAAAGGTGAGATATACTTTATGTTATTAGTCGATGATTATACAAGAATGACTGCAGTTTGCTTTCTCAAGAACAAGTCAGAAGCTTTTGAAAACTTCAATATCTACAAGGAAATGGTTGAAAATGAGATGGATTCAAGAATCAAATTATTTTTATATGATAATGAGAGTTCACTTCAAAGGAATTTATGGAATATTGCAACATTCATGGAATAAAAAGGCAATTCTCCATTGCTAGGACACCTCAAGGGAATGGGGTTTTTGAAACAAAGAATAGGACAATAAAGGAAATGGCTCGAACAATGCTAATGGATTCCAAATTGACAAACATATTTTGTACACAGGCAGTGCATACAACATCTCACATTAAAAATAGAGTGATGATCAGAAACAACACTGATAAAACTCCCTACGA
>ML894895.1:963-13261 GCA_009831015.1 Picea engelmannii | reverse complement strand
CACGTGTATCTATCAATCATGATAACAATAATTGTCTTTTGAATTAAACTCCAACATCATGTAGACACAAACATATGAGCATAGTCTATATATTTGAAATTTTAATTTTTCTTTTTTAAATTTGTTTTTGCTTAAAATTTGGTCCAAAATTTCGAAGAAATGTCGGAAATGTCAAAATTGCAGATATCACTGGTTGAAATTGCACAATTTGAGTGCTCTAGAGATTTTTCAGGACATTGACCTATGTATGTATTCAAAAATGCAATTTGAATAATGAAAAATTGTAATTTCATCAACAATTGCATAGTTGAATTTCAATAAGAGTTGTTAAAAAAGTTGAATGTTTAGACTTGTCTCAAACATATACACATACAAACTTAAACTCACAAAGGGAGTGTTGAATGCATGATCATCTCAACAAGTGATGGGAGGAAATAAATAAAATTTGCATACTTAGAATGATCAAATTGCATGATCATGATTCCCTAACTATAAGGTGTACGGTGGTTGTATGTCCTTGGTAGTTGGTGGTAGGAATTACATGATCAATATGGGATATTGATTTACTAGAAAGATTAGAAATTACATGATCAATATGGGATTAAAAAAGAGTTCTATGTTATTTATATCCCTCGATAAAATGAAATAGTTGAAATAATTAAAGTAACCTTAATAAAATGAAATAATTAAAGTAACTTTTTTCTTTTTTCTTTTTTTCTTTTTTTTATGACTAGGGGAATTGGCAATGGCGGCAGTATCATACTCGTGTGACACGGGGTCGAATCCTTCCGACTATCTTATAACCCCTAGGGAGAATCGCACAACCCGCAAGCACACCTCCAGATAAATCGAGGTTTGAACTTGTGACCTGCGTAACAACACGAACGCCTTAACAGTACGTTCGTTGGCCACTGGACCAAACCTCTATGGGAAATAATTAAAGTAACCTTAATCCTTCACTAATATTAGATTATAATGGGTATAAAACCATAGATCACAACCACCCAAAAAACCCCATAAAACCACCCATAATGGTCGAACTTGTCTATATGTATAGTTTATACCTACAAAGAATACTATAGATCCAACAATCTCCCAATTGTTGAATACAATGCAATGACACCCAAATAGCCACAAACTCAACTACTTGGGGCAACCAATTCCATTGACTATGTGCACCATAAAAATTTCTTAGTACTCACAAACACTGTTAATGAATCTGCAACATTTTTCAAGGTTTCAAATTTCTCCAACAACACTTTCTTGTCTTCAACCATATCTATAATAAAATTGTGTTGTACTTCAATAAGCTTCATCTTAGCATGATAGGCAGGGTTTTATTTAAGAAAGAATGTACTTTGATTGTCCCACTCTACTCTTGCAACTTTCTATGCAAAACCAATACTTGAACACAATCTTTGCAACCATGCATCTTCCATACTAGCATGAGTGGTTGATATGTACTCATTTTCTGTAGTTGACAGTGTAATTAAAACCTAACTCTTGTGTTGATTTTTCAATAGGCAAGGTTTAAGCATGAATTTCATTCCATTTTATCATTTTACTTAAACCATAAACAATTTTTTTGCAACAACCAAGATCACAAGAAGAAACACCATGCACAAGTACACAAGAAGTATCCTGGGAAACCCTTCTCAACAAGGGAAGAAAACCCAACCAATCTTTTGCTATATTCTTCAAGAGAAATACCTCCACCACCAAGAAAACCTAGCACACAAAAGGGTGCTCACAAACCCTAGAATACTAGCACCCAAGAGAGGTGCGCACTTTTCCCAAGAAGATGTATTTGCTGAAATTTCCAAACTCACACTTAAGATATGATTCCTCAATGCGGAATTTACCTTTACTTATATTAGACTGAACCTGTCAACATAAGTGTCTATTGCCACAACATGGCCAACCTCAATATCTTATAATATAATTAATAATTACTATATTAATTATCTTTTACATTAAGGTGGGGCTGACATGTACCCTTTATATTACAAATAGGGTTACAGGTAACTCTGACTCTTGAACAATATATCAAGGGATATCATACACCCACTAGTGCTCATCCACTAGGGGCACATCTACAAGGATTTCCATATCTCTATCTCACTACGTCTCACAAGAAAACCACACTCACTAGTGCTCAACCACTAGGATCACGTTCACCTGTGCTCATCCACAGGCACGTCCAACTCAACAGATATTCTTTCCCACTGCATTACACAGGAGAGTCATCTGGAGTTCATCATCTCAACTCTCTTCTCAGGGGAGGCTAATACATCATTTCATATTTGTCTCAGAACGATGCACCCAACTCATGGGAATTCACACGTTCACATGTGCTTAGCCACATGCACGTCTAACTCAGCAGATCTTCTTTCTCACTGTGTTACACAGGAGAATCATCTGGAGTTTATCTTAAATCTCTGTAAGGAGGAGGTCAACACAATGTTCCAGTTCTGTCTCAGATAGGAACCACACCCAACTCAGGGGCTCTCTCTCAGGTCTGTATCCTAGAGGATGTCTCATGTAGTTGTAATCATCAACATCTTGGTCATCTAATTGATTTCTTTGTCAAATAGGTTAAACACATAACCACTTGTAGATCTTCTCGTATAGAAATCTTTGACGTAGTCTGCATTAACACAATCCTATAAATCTATGACTCTATTTTTTTAGGTCTTCTATAGTAGCAGATTGCATAACTTGAAGTGTCACACAAATGTCTAAAGATACTCTTTAAGATGTATTCTTTGTAGGTATAAACTACACATTCTAACACATTTGGTGGGGTTTAACTTTTAAGTATATTCATATATTTGTGTGGCACTTTAGATTATGCAATATGCTAGCAAGGAGATCCAAACCAAACATATTAATAGATGTACAAGATTTTGATGATGTAGATAGAGTTGAAGATCTTGATTACATAAAATCTATAAGTGATTATTGTTTAACCTATTTGGAGGAGAAAGAGGCATGTTGTAATTGCACTTTCAACTATAGAACTTGAGTACATGAAAACCACTCACACGAGTAAGGAAATTTCAATTGTAGAGATTATGTTCAGGAATTGGTTTTGTACAGAAACTATAAGGATAGAATATGATTTTCAAAGTGTAATCTTCCTGGCAAAGAATCTGACTTATCATGCAAAGACAAAGCACACTGATGTGTAGTACCAATTTTTCAAAGATATGCTTCAAGACAACATGGTATTGTTGGAGAAGACCTTGGAGAATGTTTCAAACACCTTAACAAAGTCTCTTGATGTACGTAATCAATGAGCATAGTTTTCTTTGGCATTTAATTTTATAAATACCCCACTCACTTTATTGTAAAGTATTCAACAAATGGGATATTGTTAGATATGTCTTGAATTCTTTGTAGGTAGATTTTGCATTCGACCATGAGGGGCTAGGCGGACATAGATTATTGGATATGTATTTTGTGGTATGATTTTGTGTATTTTTTGTCCAATTGTTTCGCTCTATTGTAATCTAATTATGGTTAAGGGATTATGGTTATAATCTAATCCTAGTTAGTCCAGCAAGGTTAATTGGTGTTGTGGAATACCTAAATAATGTATTTTGAATAGTTTACTCAATACAATCAGAGAAAAAGGAGTGGTTGTGAGTTTTTTTATTTTCTCAACTAGGGGTTTCAAGGTAAATCTCTTATGTATTTTATGTGTGCCATTGTTTTCTTTCGTTTTAAGATGCTTTTAACATATCTTTTCTTGCACAAGTTTATCAATATCTTCAAGTTTGTGAGTCCATGAAAGCCCAAAATTGAATATGTGAAAAATCCTATAGCCACTTTTTTTTTTCTTTTATAGAAACCACCAAGTTTTCGATAAGAGAAGGATTAAAGTTCTAATAATTGCTTCCTAATTTTTTTTTAATTATTTTGAATATGCAATTTAGTAAATTGATTAATATTAAGATAATAATATCGAAGATGTATATGGAGAAAAAATGTCAAAAATGTTGGTGACCTTAAAAATCGGTAATACAAACATGTGTACATTTATTTTAGAACCAACCACTAAATTTAGAAACCCATAAGATACCTCGACATTATCTTTCAACGATTTGATAAATTTTTAAACTTAATAACAATTTTGACATCTTTCTTTTTCATCTAATCTTTAATAATTATATTAATATTAATTAAGTCATTAACATATACTTTTTTTAAAAACGATTTAGAAAAACAAGATTTTGATGATGAAGATGATGGTTAACGTCTATTGAGACTAAGATTGGTATATCGGACTTTAAGAAACCTAAGAGATTACTTGGACTTCTTTAAAATGTCATTTTGATGATCAAAAAGCATTAGGAGAAGCGTTCCAAGATCATTGTAGTTGTGATGATTTAGAAGGTTAGGAAGGTCAGTATTGTGATAAATATTTTGAAATTGAGATCTAATTTGGGTATATCTAGGGCACTCTAGGAGAACGTGTTTTTCATCTTCAACCCTTTGAGTGTCACAATAATGACAAATTCTTTCATGCCACTATGTTTTGGGAATTGTCCAATGTCTAGCTTCACTAACAACTCATAAAAATTAGTTCTTATTTTAGCAATATCAATTTTCTTACAAATATTAATATCACTCTAAAATATATTTTATATCTTTTTTATATATTTCATAAAAAAAAAAAACATTAAAAAAATTTTAAAATGTTAGAAATTCCTTAAGCATTGTTTATACCCCTCATATTTTATCACCTTTTCAAGACATTTTCTCAATTCTTTACAATATTGTTTCTTAGTGAGGAAGTTCAAAATTGTCTACATTGAAAACATGCTCAAACAATATTTAAAAATAAGAAAACGTTTTTTTGTCCGGTTGAAAGAGTTAACTTTTAATTAAAAATGTGAAATTAATAAACATTGAAAAATAAAAATTTATTAATTTACATTAATTAAAATACAAACAAATATATATAGATGAAATTTAAAATAAAATATAAAATGAAAACATGAAACAAATATATATATATATATATATATATATATGAAATTTAAAATAAAATGTAAAATGCAAACATGAAAGGCAAAAATATTTTTACTTTCGAAATTTACCTTTCTTACATAATAAACTTCTTATGCTTACAAATTGCAAAAAGGTTCAAGGAATGGACATAGAAGTTTGTATGGAGGAGCAAGTTTAAGAACCAAATATGTATGGATAAATATGTATGATTCAATCATATCCATGTAAGGTCACAAAAATAGACTTAAAAGATACCTCTAGAGTTAATTCATATGAATATATGAATTTATAATTATTGAATGAGGATTTGGTGGTTTGGAACTCTAATGTTAACTTAAGAATTCAACAATATCCTTTGGGTTAAGCTATATGAATATATAAATATGGAATGTTGAATGGTTAACTTAAGGCATGGAAGTATGAGGTATACACATAAGTATGTTTGGTATGGTTCTATGTGAAATTAAAGCCTAGAGGATACTTAGAAGAATACCAAATATGTTTTTACCACCATGAGAAATGAAATATTAGCCAAACCAAACTAGGGAAGGGGAATAAAGCATACCAACATAACCATTTATTGATATACAACAAAATTGGTAAGTGCTATAACAAATTTAGTCATTTATATCTCTATGAAGCAGGTAGATGACCTTTAAAATATAATGAAAAAAAATGTTACAAGAATAAAAGTTAAAACCTCTATCCATAATTATCGATAGATTTCGTGATAGTTTAGATAAATAATTAAGCTCTCTCAATATCATTATGTTTTTCCAAATGAATCATTAAAATCACAATTTATAATTAGAAGTAAAGTAATGTTTTATCTAAAGGGAAAATGCAACTAGATTGCTAACAATCCTCTATAACTTATAAGAGTGAAAAAATTGCATGATCAAGGGCATACATACTTTCAGGAGATAATTGTATACAAAATCCAAGGTTAGAAAAGAAAACATGGAAGCTCATAAGGACTTAGCAAGACATCCCAAGCATATAAAGAGAATATGAAGAAAAATTGTTATGTTTATTTATTATTTATTCATTATAATATTTAAGAACGGCAATTAGCAAAGGTACCTAGTGTCTTTTGGTAAAAAAAATAGATTTCATTTTAAGAAAGTCAAAGAAGTTAGCAAATAGAGAGGTTTTTTTCATGGTTTTGTTTAATGATCCTTAACATCTTGTTAAAGAAAAAAAAGGGTGAACACTTCTTCTAGTGAATCTTGAGTGGCTTCTGAACCATATTGAGAATTTTTGAAGGTCAACAAGCATTGGTATTTCTCAATAATACAAGGATGGTATCATACACCTATAGTTTGTCCAAATTTTTGTTTGCAAACTTGAGTTTCTCTTGAGTCTATCTTGACACCCGAGGTCATGCAACACTCTCTTGCCTTGGCTAGCGTATGCCTACTACAACTAGACTATGCCTCTTCACTTAAGGTTTTCCCATAAATTCACATTAAACTACAATTTTTCTAATGCAACAGAGTCCTACTCAAACACGTTCATTCAATAGTAGGGACATACCCAACCACGACCTTTAAAACATCCTAGCAATACTCTAACACTTAGATAATATTTCAATACTTAGCCAACACAAAAAAACATTAACATCCAACAAACAAAGAGCCCACAACACACTAGTTAGAGAAAATTTGAGGTAAAAAGTGGGCCTCAAAACAAAAAATGTTCTATCAACATCAACTTTAAAAGAACCGATAGGATTCAAGATGATGATGTCAACCATAAGGGTAAATAGTTTTTGAGGGAATGATAAAAAACTGCTTTTTTCAATTGTATTTTTGACTTATCTCCTTATAGATTTACTCAAATTTCAAGTGCAGGCACTAGTTGGATGTGGAATTAATTTTTTCATCCAACAGGTACTCACTCTGCATACTTTTGATGGAGTCACAGTGAGATAAACTCAAAATACATGAAAAAATGTGTTCCTTGATTTCAAGTATAGGCACTCATTTGATGCAGAATTAAATTCTACATCTAGGGAGTGCCTACACTTGAAATTGGAGTAAACCTAGAAGGAGATAAGTAAAAAATATGATTAAAAAAAGTAGTTCTCTTTTTTTTCCCTTTTGAAATTTAATAACTCTTATTTTATTATTTTAACTATTAATTTAATTATTTTCCATAGAAGACTCATTTTAGACCTCAAAATTTCTCTAATGGCAAGTATAGGAGGCACCGAAGGAACGTGTCTTAACTTTATTATATGAAGAATGTTACAAATATACAATAAGAGAGTTGCACCCTTCTACTTGAAACTCTATTATAGATGTACAATAAGTCTAAGGCAATATTGTCTTCTTCCTACTGCCCCTCAAACTTCCACAATCAAACCCTTGAAGCAACCATAGTCTTAGTTCTTGCAAGTCCTATCTTCTTCTTCTTTCACCTCAACCAATGCAATTTTCCCTATTGTGCCAAACATAAACATAGCACAATCACAAAGCCCCTTTACACTCTTGGTGAACGATCAATAAATGATTGATTGATGCCTTAGCACCTTTGAGGTGTCCACCATTTGTATAAGAATTTATTTGCACTAGTAAGCCCATCCAAGTCTAAGTGGATCCAAGTACCCACATTGCCAATTTCAATTGTGCCCAATGGTTCCACTGCCTCATTCATGACTTGTTGGTCAACCTTCCAATATCCAATGGAGATTCACCCAAAGTTTCATGTGCCAAACAAGTGTGCCCAAGATGATCAAGTGAACTTGGCAAGGGTATGTCCAATGGATGTGTCCCCGATGGATCTGTGCCTGACGAATGTGCACTAGGTGGATGTGTGCCCAACAAGTGCATCCCATGATTGTGTTCCATGGATGTTTGTGCCCAAAGGAACTTTTACCATTCGTCACATCCCCCAATTCTAGAACACTCAACTCCTTAGGTTTGCATGTAGTCGAAGCACCCAAGTGTATAAAATCCATTCAAATTCTCTATGCCACTTTATTCGTCATGCATCATACTTGTGGATCAGATAGGTTCATCTACTATAACCCTCACTTTTCTTTCCCTCACCAAGTTTCCTTCCAAGATTTTATTTGTACGTCCAACTAGTGCGAGCTATTAAGGTACATGGTGCGCCTAGTCTATGAGCAAGGGAATTTGGTATGTTCATGGTGCACCTTTCCAATGGACAAACACACTCCACAATGAACTATTATAGTTGTCAACCTTACGTCAAGGCTATCTATGTTGATAAGTGATCACCAAGGTGGTCATACGAAAAAGGTGCATGAAGCCATACAAGTCTAGGGCCTTACATCCTCCATCACTAAAAGCCATTATGGCATTATGGCATGAATGGATGCTATAAAATCTACTTCCTCCTCTGTTATTCTCTCAAATCTCATTCCTAGATGCTCTACTCAATTATGGAACAAGTACAATGAAACCCTTGATAAAGAATGAAACCCTTTCTCCTCCTAATAGCCTAGTATTTAACATAGCTTGATAATTGTCTAGGGTTAGGGTTTTTTCCTCCTCAACCCTCAATTAGTGAAAAAGTTTTGGAAATTATAGAATCTTCTTGAAATTTCACATGTGGCTAGTCCCATATGTGTGAGTAATGGGAGATGACATGTTATCCACTTGTACCATGGTGGTCAACAAGGTAGGTCAACTTGTCATAGGCATAATGTCCACATATGAGCTCTATTTGAGGCAATTTTCACACCTTTAGAAAGGTCTCGGTGTGTAGAATAGCTTCAAGGGGATGAAAGATATGCTCATAGATTTTTGGCATAAAAAAATGTTATTTTGTGCCTCAAAATGGCTTTGGAAGGTTCCAAACCCCAAATCTCCAAACTAGGACTTGCCACTAAAATGGGCCCTGCAAGCAAATTCCTCCAATTTTTGCACCCTAAAAGGACCAAGATAGATGAAAAATTATATAATGATCTAATCTGGACCATTGGTAATTGTCCCATTTTGAAAAGAGAGATTGAAACAAGAAATGCAATATGATTAGAATTGAGGACATTCCTTGAAGTGAAAGAGGTAAAGAGGCTTTCATTGCTACCAAAGAACCTTTAAGAGAATATGATCAAGGAAGTATGGGAGGTTCTCTTCAAGACACCCATACAAATCTTGAAAGTGAATAATATATTTGAGTATCATAACTAGAAGACAACTTTTGAGGAGGCTCTCTAAGATTTACAAGAAAATAAAACAAGAGATCAATTCTCCTAATATATTTAGACTTGATGTTTCAACTAAACATTATTTCACAAGAAAAGAGATGCTTGTGAAGATGCATGACATCATCAAATCCTTGATAAAATTTTGGCGATGAATTCAAAGATTTGTCAAACTACAAAGAATCAATGCTTTAGTTGACAAAAACTTTCAAGCCCATATTCACACGACGAATAAATTTCCCAAGAATGCAACTCTCAATCATAATGCTCGAGAGAGCATCACATTGACTCCTTACTAGGAAGAGTTGGGAAAACCTTAACCCAATTTGATACATATATAAAAGTGGCATATCGATACAGATTCTCCCCCAGAGGTAATCAGGTAGATCAGAAAAAGTCCATATTGAATGTTTTGGCATCAAGACATTATGTACTTTTGAGCTCCTATTTTTTCTAATAAATAGAACACAATACAAGGTTATTTTTGGGAGACCTTGGATGAACTACAATTTCCATGGGTTAACTTGGTCACGGTTTTCCCTAAAAATACCATAAAACTTGTGATTCCCTTGAACACCAAGTTCAAGCCTTGTGAATATGAGGCTACTAACACAATTGAATATGATTATGCAACAAAGGGATATACCTTGGATGTGAACACTTTGTATATATTATAATGATGAGATGATGGATCCTAATGACAAAGGAATCCCGCATATATATGCTAACTCCTTCAAGTGGAGACTTGGACATTGCCATGACAATATGGTAACAATGGTTGCATGAGCTTAAACATGCTTTTGTCAAAAGGATCTATCTGATCCATATCTAAATCATGAATAATACAAAATAAAATCATGGAAAATCCCAAAAGACCAAGCCAATGAACTGCCATAAGTTGCAACTATTCAATGAGTTGTAGTAGTTGAACAAGAAGTTGGTGAAGTCAAATAAGTTACACATTCTCTAATATGATCAGGGATGAAATGATTTCAAGATAATGGATATTCCATGAAACACCAACTGAAGTTTGAAAGAGCAACCAAAAAAATTGCTTTGATAGGGAGAAGTTGTAGCTCTTCTCATCCACTTTGGGAGGAATACCTTACAATCGATGGATACCTCACTTTCTTAGAAAGCAAAAGGATTTTTTGGTAAATATTCACCTGGGCCTGGTCATTGTGACCTCTCAAGGAGGCACGACTTCTCTTGAAGACCTAGAAATTTTCTTCTTCCTGGAGGAAACGACTATAGATAGAGACAATTGGTTTGTTTTTCCAGGGTGGACGTAGCCAAGTGGACCAATGCAATGGATTGTGAATCCACTATGCATGGGTTCAATCTCTGTCGTTCACCCATAAATAAGAGAAGAAACAAACTATTTTAAAGAACATTTGGATTAGATAGAATGGGAACATATTTACAATTGTAAGGAAATCCATTTTATCTTTGAGATAAATTTAGGTCATATTACACGTGTAGATTCTAAAATATTGAAGGATAAAAATATGATAGATGATAACGTCCAATTTCACTAAACCACTTTGAATATCTTGCCCCTTAAGTTCAAGGGTTCCCAAGCATGTGGTTTTGAAGATGTACATTGGTATTATAAAAATGAAATACTTCTCTAGGCTTACATTTGGTATGAGTTATGACACTACTTCAATGAAGATCTAGATAATGGAAAGGTTGAAAGAAACCAATATTAACAAAAATGAAAATTTTGATGCAAAACTAGAAAACATACACTATAAAAGTGTGTTTTCTTTGTTTAACCTGACAAAAATCTTCAAAAAGGGGATTGCAATGACCCTCTAGATAATATTATTCAAAGGAGAAATATAAGGTGTAGATTATGGATATGAGCTCATTAAGTCACGCTAATATAAAAAACCCAAACTTAATATTGGAATATACTAACATTTTACCAAAATGATCAAAGACTATATATTCGAATGGGTCACTATTGAGATGAAAGAACAATTGTGGAGGTCATAATGACCTTTTAAGAATTTGTAGATGTGTTTTCTTTCAACTATCAAAATCTGAAAGGTAATCCCAAGGAATATAGAGAACTCTAAATAACATTGCATCACAATGCCAAATCAATACGACATATATATTATAGAATGCACCCCAAACATAAGAACAAATTTGGAGGGGAAGTCAACGAGATGTTGGATTTAGGAATCATTTATTCGATCCAATATAGTGATTAAGACTTGTCACCTATTGTTATAGCCAAGAAAAAGAATGGAAAACTACAAATTTGTGTAGACCTATATATGTTGAACATATTAATAATCAGGGACCCCTTCCTTACTCTATTTATAAATGAAGTTTTATGAGATGTAGCAAGTTATGAGGTGTATTCCTTCCTTGATGGATACCCAGGGTGCAACCAAGTCTCCATTAGAGAAGAAGACCAACATCTCACAAATTTTACAATAGAACGAGGAGCATTTGCATTTAAACAAATGTCTTATTACGTGATGAGTGCTAGTGCTAGTGCATGTTTCTTTAGGGCGATCATAATTATATTTAAAGTTTTCATCCACAAATCCTTAGAAGTGTATGTTTGGACAATAGGGGTTTTCTATGGATAGCTATATAGACATCTAGTGAATTTGTGATGCATATTATAGAGATGTCACATGGCATGGATCTTTAAATCCATAGAAATGATAAATTCTTACAATAGATCCTTAGGACAATATGTGAACATTGAATGAGGGTAGAACCAAAAGAAGTGAGAATTGTTAGAGCCTTGCAACCTCGCACAAATCTCTCTCACAATTGAGCCTTCCTCAAACTCAAGTGGAAGTGAGAATTGTAAGTGCCTTACAATCTCACACAAATCTCTCTCACAATTGAGCCTTCCTCAAACTTAAATGGTATTATAAAAAGTTTTCCACAATTTAACATCGCCTGTGAAAGTGTTGAAGAAAGAAACTATGTTTGTTTTGGACACAAGAATGTCAATACATCTTTGATTGGTTTAAAGATAAGCTTATAAACACAGTGACACTAAGGTTCCTAGATTGAGACATACAATTTCATGTATGTGTATTAATGCTTTATGTCCAACAATTGACCAATGAAGTA
>WSFP011525471.1:0-12299 GCA_009831015.1 Picea engelmannii | reverse complement strand
GAAAAAGAGCATTGCAAAATAAATGGGTTTACAAGTTGAAGGAAGAAGATGGAGGAGAAAAGTGGTACAAGGCTAGACTTGTTGTAAAGGGGTTTGCACAAAAGAAAGGTATAGATTTTGATGAAATATTTTCTCCTGTTGTTTAAATGACTTCAATTAGGACTATTTTAAGTCTTGTGGAAGTAGAAGATTTGCATCTTGAAGAGTTAGATGTAAAAACAACTTTTCTCCATGGGGATTTGGGGGAAGAGATTTATATGCAGCAGCCACAGGGGTATGAGGTCAAAGGGAAGGATAATTTGGTATGAAGGTTGAAGAAGAGCTTGTATGGCCTAAAGAAATCTCCAAGGAAATGGTATTTGAAGTTTGACAGGTTTATGATAGAACAGGGTTATAGTAGATTCCATTCTGATCACTGTGTTTATTTTAAAAGGCTATAAAATGGAAGCTATATTATCTTGCTATTGTATGTAGATGACATGCTTGTTGCAGGGTCTAATATGCAGGATATAAATATGCTCAAGAAGAAATTATCCAATTCATTTGCGATGAAGGATTTGGGTGCTACAAAGAAAATCCTTGGCATGAGAATAACAAGAGACAAAAAATATCACAAATTGACATTGTCTCAGGGTGAGTACACACAGAAGGTGTTGGAGAGGCTTAGAATGCAGAATGAAAAACCAATTAGTACACCTTTGGCCACCCATTTAAAATTAACTAAGGAAATGTGTCCCAAGACACAGGAGGAGATAGAATACATGTCTAGGGTCCCTGATTCATCAGCAGTCGTCAGTTTGATGTATGCAATGGTTTTCACAAGACCAGATATTGCACATGCAATGGGAGTTGTGAGAAGGTATATGAACAATCCAGGTAAAGAACATTGGGAGGTAGTAAAGTGGATTCTCAGGTATTTGAGAGGAATTGCTACTCATGCATTATGTTTTGGAGGTTCAGACACTTTTCTACAGGGATATGTTGATTCAGATATGGTAGGTGATAAAGACAACAGGAGGAACACCATAGGGTATGTTTTTACTATAGTTGTAACAAAAGTAAGTTGGATTTCAAAACTGCAAAAGGTTGTTGCACTTTCAACAACAGAAGCAGAGTGTGTTGTTGCTACAGAGGCTAGTAAAGATATGATTTGGTTACAAAGGTTTATGGAGGAATTGGGAAAGAAGTAGGAGAATAACAAGTTGTACTATGATAGTGAGAGTGCAATTCATCTTGCAAAGAACTCAGCCTTCCATTCGAAGAATAAGCATATACATTTGAGGTACCACTTCATATGATCCACCTTGGAAGCTGGAAATTTGAAGTTGGAAAAGATACACACTAGCCAGAATCCTGCAGACATGTTAACAGAGGGAGTAACCAGAGAAAAACTGAGTACCTGCTCAGTTTCAGTTGGTCTTCAAGAATGAAGATGAAGATGAGAAATTTTCCAGGTTCAAGAAGGTTCAGAGTCCAACATATACAACAATGGTGGAGTTTTTTAGATCAGTCTCCAAGTGGGAGATTGTTGGTTTTGGAGCCTGATTATCTTCTTGATTCAAAGGTCCTTCCCTTCAGTCGGGTTTATACCCCATGAAGAATTTACACCCCATAAGTATGTACACTCTTCCACGTAGGGGAGTGTAGAGAGGGGCTACCCCCTCTATGGGGTCCGAGGGAAAACATGCCCTCGGTGGGGGTTCGGGGGCAACGTCCCCCGATGGGGGCTCGAGGGTGAAGCCCCGGAAGGAAAAATTTCCTTGTAAATGTATATTGTAATTTCATTGTAAATCTGGACCGTTCATTATAAGGTTGCAGATCTAATAGTAGAAATTATGTTAGTTCTTTTTTCCCTAGAAGGAAACCCTCTATTATGAGGGAAATGTATTGCAGCTATGCATTATGGCGAGTATTGTATTCTGAGAGAGGATACTATGAGAGAAAGAAGAGGAAGTTACAACAGGTTTTGTTTTAGGTTGTATCCTTTCATTTGCTGGATAATAATAAAGGAAGGACCTAACAATTTCTCTGGTGGACGTAGCCCACATTGGGTGAACCGCATAAATTTGTGTCTCTATTGTATTGTGTATCTTCTATGTTTTGTTTCCGCATTTGTTTTATTTTATTGCTTCACAATCCTGTTTTTCTAACACGTAGGTACATCCCATGCACAAAATAGGAAATCCATCTAAAACCAGGACGGTCGAAGGGGCCCTTAAGGTACATGGCCAAGATACTATGCAGACAAAGGCGACAGTACCCAAAAACACTAGATCTGAAACTGCGTATTAATAGGAGGGTTTGGTCGAGGATATCATTAGCCAACTAGACTCCGATATAGAAGGAAGATAGATGGAGGTGGGGTCCTCTAGTCAAAATATAAGACAAAAATGAAAATATCATATCGCGTGGTCTCCATGCAGGTAGTCAGATGCAACAATTGTGCTATCGTGCATTCCCGAAGGAGTGAAAACTATGCCACCACTGCTAGGTTGCGTGGAGAAACTAAGGTACTCGGACCATGATCTAGTCGATGAGAAAAAATTCCCTGAATTTGCACAGGAGGTCTATTTGGAAAACATAGGGATAGGACCCTTTGGTGATCTCATCCTACAACCAAAGCCTTGGGCAGCTGGCCTAGCAAACACTGGAATCCTCAACCTGCTGGAGATTCCCCACTTTGGAAGGAGGAAAGAGGTGAACAAATGCATCAAGCAATTGATAGTGTTCCTCCATGGAGGATTCCTTTGGATGGAGCAACCCATCTCCATAGATGTAGACTTAATCGTAGCAATAACAGAACTTCTATTAATGGTTGAGAACCCCACGCAGTACCTGGATGACAAAACCAAGGAGAAGGTGATGGAAAAAGAGATGAAAACAACATATGGCATAGATATGGGTATGTGAGGTATAATTGTCAAGAGGACTAGCTAATTCATGACATGCATGGCCACTAAGATCATGGCTTGAAAAATGTTGCGAAATTTTTGCAAGGAAGAAGTCCTTGTCGGGTTCATCACAACTGCAACACAGTGAGAAAATGGCACGTCGCTCAGCTAGGCGCCTTGCATGTTAAACTTATTCATGGAGGACTATAAATATTCATAGGACCTTGACACAGAGTTCCACTACTCATGGCTACTCATGTTGATTGTGTTGATGGGGTGGAGGGAGCCCCCATATTCATACTTCTACAATAGGATAGGTCAGTGTCGCATAGCATGATACATGTTGCTGGGGAGAAACTATGACCCCAAGCACAAAATCATGAACATGGGTACCTTTTCCAGGTACTTCACCGAGATATAGGAGAGAATCGCCAACACTTGGAGAATAACCCTGGAGGTAGTCACGCAGTTCAAGGATGTCGACAACTTGAAGGCATTCAGGAATAATATGTGGATCCAAGCATGTAGGGATCCATGAAAGGAGTGGCTCCAAATGATATGTTGTGTCATGAAGGATGAAATAGAGATGGCTATGAGGGATTGCCCCGATGACTTGAAGATCCTGGTCTTATATCAAGAAGTACCTCAGGGCACGAAGGTGGAGGCAAGGTAGGCCAAGAGACCTACAGGAGATAAATATGTGCTCAAAAATCTGAAGACAACATAGAATACGGTGCAACAAAAGAAGGGGGGCATAGGAAATAAGGATGCACAGACATAAAAGAAGGATGCGCAGGAAGGAAATGAGGACACTTCCTTGCAACAAAAAGAGAAAGGAGAAAGGGATATGGAAACACAGGGAACCCCCTCATCATCTACCCCCCAAGAATCAAGGCCACCTAAGAAACCAATTTTGCAGTCAGGAGGAATGTGTACGAAGGATAAGATGGACAAAGAGTTGCCTGAATATACAATCATAGAGGATGATGTTGATATTGTGGATGAGAAGGTGCAAGGTCGCATCGTAGAAGACGCGGAATAAGCAAAGAATCAAATGGGACAAATACAAGATGACTTGGATAACATAATATAAGTCCTTGAGCAAATCAGGGCCGCGTAGAGATTAGAAAAGGGAAAATAATTTGTCCCCGAGGGAGAAACAACAACATTAACAAGGAATATGCCACAAACCAAACATACGGTTCACAGAACTACGCAGGCAAGTCCGACATTCAGGGTAACCAATGACATGTTGTAGATGCCATTGAAATATGTAGCGGAGGTCGAGATGGTGTTGGATGAGATACCAACATAGGTGATGTACAGACTCGAAGTTAGTGTCACACAGGAGGTGTAGTCACGCACAAGGAAATATGCAACAAAACTTCAGGAAATTAAAAATGATAAGGAAGAATTGGAGCTCGTGGTCAAACAAGTAAAGTTCGAGACCTAGGAAGTAAAAGACAACATAGATAAAATTGAACAGGGGGTGAAAATAGTCTACAACCACATTTTGGATAGCGCATAGGATGAGAGTCCAACGACGGAGGAGAAACTCAATCAAATTTCCCAAGCTATCGACCAATACAATTACATATTGATGAACTAAAGGAAAGGATGACCTCGATGACTCCACTAGAGATTAGGGAGAAGAGGAAAGCAGAAGCTGCACTCCAACTAGCAGAGTTGGAGAAACAAGTTAACATAGTAGAAAAACTGTTTGATAGAACAACATAGCTTTGGACAGTGTTGTAGGAAGAGCAGGTCCAACAGTGGGACCAACAGGAACAAAGGATAAGTTTCAAAATCCAGGACCTCAACCAGAGGTAGAAGACAATGGGAATCATTGAGCATTTAAAAGGAAGGCAGGATATGAAGAGATTACAGGACGAACTAAAGATGACGCAGGAACACAAACATGAGAGACATGCACATATGGAACCCCTCCAAGAGAAATAAACAAAGATGATCAAACATATGGAGGCAAAGAATAATAACATGGCACAAACACAGATGGAATGCACAACCATGGTTCAGGAGGAACTCCCAGCGCAAAACTTTGAAGCACTTATAGAAAAATCCACCGAGGTCCATACACGAGGAAAGGAACTGACAGACAAGTTCCATAGTCTAGAAGAGGCTATTAAAGGAGTGCATAATGTCTAGGTGGCTCGGTACAAGCCAAATATTAGTGTTGAGGGCCTGTTGGGAACATGCCCATTTCAGAATAAAGGATAATTTTGGAGAATAAAGAAGAAGAAAAATCGTAGGAAAAGAGACACATGCAAGGTAAATGCACATGCATATGAGGTAGGCATGCGACACATGCATGCCAAAATACCTAATCGTGCTAGGGTTAGGGTTTTGGTAAGACTATGTAATGGCTAGTAAGCCAATAAAATGTATAAATAGGTACCTAGGAGCTCTAGGACGAGGTTTAGAGGTTCGGTTTTGGATATAATGTTGTTTTATCAGTGTTATCATGTTGTTATTCCGATCTATTTTTGTAAGTTGTTGAGCTGAGGGGAGGAATGAAGGTAGATATTGAGGGTTAGATTGCAGGCTGAGGAGACTGGTGTGATCTAGTCTGCCTCATTGTAGATCTTGGCCTGTTTTTATGGAGAATTGTAATGCACGAGCCGTTGTAGTTTTGGTACCAAAATAATAAAGAGAAGAACAACCAAATCATTGTGGACATATCCCAAGAGAGGTGAACCATGGTAGATCATGTTTTATGTGACTAATTGTTATGTATCTCCTTTTTTGTTGATGATTAGATGTTAAATAATTGCATGAATGACTCAGTTAGATATGTTAACATACATGCATGGGTAAGAATGACATATTAATCAAGATCATTTGAATGTTAGATTAACTAAATGAAGACTACATAGTTTAATCACAGATCCCCACTCATTTCCTAGGCTGCAAGCACCTGAGCATTGCAGCCACCCATAAGAACTATCTCGGGTGAGACTACATAGTCCATCCTATGCATTGTGTTTCCTTACGGTTTATCAAGAGGGAAAATAGTTTTAGGGGGGTTTTGTTGTAACCCTAGTGGACCTGAACCTGGGTCAGCCTAAGAAGGGTAGAAAGAGTTAAGTCTAGCCAACACTTTATCTTCCCCTCATCACCCCTAATCAGTCCCTTGACATGTATTCCTTCCAGAGCATTGTTCTTCTATCTTATGAATACATATTGGAAGCCATGGTAAAGTGTTACGAGCATAGTTCCAATTTCTATGTCAAGCTCATTAAAAAATGAAAAAGACGGTCATGAGGATAATTCACTTCCTGTGTCAAGCTCATTAAAAAGTGAAATAGATTACCACAATCATAGTTCTTTTCCTATGTCAAGCTCATTAGAAAATGAAAAAGATGACTATAATCATAATTCTTTTCCCATGTCAAGATCATTAAAAAATTAAAGAGATGACTACGAGCATAGTTCTTTTCCTATGTCAAACTCATTAAAAAAATAAACAGATGACTATGAGCATAGTTATTTTTTTGTGTCAACCTCATTAAAAAATTAAACAAATGACTATGAGTATAGTTCTTTTCTTGTGTCAAGCTCATTAAAAAATGAAATAGATGACTACAAGGATATTTCTTTTCCTGTGTCAAGTTCGTTAAACAATGAAACAGACCCCCCTCCAATTAAGTTGATTCTTCCACTAGATATCGTACCTAAACATCCATTTCATCTTCCTATGGCATGTTATCCTCTTTCTTCCTCCCTCTCTGGTGAACCTATTACTATTAGTATCCAGGAGTCATTTCGGGTGCAGAAGAAGAGTCAATAGACGAAACGAAGCTTGGGGAGCATGTCTCCAACCTCTAGACATCATGTTGGAGTTAAGCTTCTAGCTTCTTTTGATCATGTTGAGGGGGAAGTACCAAAATATGGACATCATTTTGGGAGTAAAACCCGCTAATGGGTATCACTTGAGCATAGTTTTATCCTTTATTTAAAGCTCTTGTAAAAAAGAAACCAACCTCGAGCAAAATTTATGTTCATTTTCAAGATCGTGTAAAAATGAAATTCACCTCAAGAATAGTTTTATTCTCTATTTCAAGCTCATGTAAAAAATGAAACCAACCCCAAGAATAATTTTATTCTCTATTTCAAGATCATGTAAAAATGAAACCGACCACGAGAAAAATTCAGTTTTTGTGTCAAGCTCATTAAAAAATGAAGCATATAACTGAGCATATTTTTATCACTTTTTCTGGCTCGTAAAAACTATATGAAAAAGGAACACTTTGGAGTACAACCAAGCATAATTTTATCACTTTTTCGGGCTCATAAAACCTATATAAAAAAGGAAATATTTGGAGTCTCCTTTAAGCTCTTTTTAGACTCCCTAAACATGAAAATATTTCCAAGTGATCTTTTTTCCTTTCACACTCGTTAAAATGATTTGAAAGGGAATCTTTTTGATGTAATTTTAACCCTTTTTTGGATGTGATAGACTAATTACGAAAAATGAATATTGTAGTCAACCTTGGCTAGAAGAGTTCTCCCTTGTATCTTTTTATAATTTTTCGAGCTCGGGGGACTAATTTACAAAAAAGAAAAATGTTGGGGTCTTCTTTAAGTTATTTTCCTACTCTCAAACTGTAAAAATACCATCGATTTTATCTTCTTTGGACTCGTAAAATTACACATTGAAGGACCCATATGGGACCAAACCCCTCCTTCTTCAAGTTCATTAAACATGTGATGAGGGACTCATCGAAGATGAGCTATACTGAGAATTTTTTTTCCTCCTCAAGCTTGTTAAAAAACAAATAGGTACTCTCCATTCGTGGTGGGGGGGAAATTTGAAGGAAGTGGGTCAAGTTGTTTCAAAAAATTATGTTTGTTTCTTGTCACCCTTGAACACGACACCTATTTGCGCCTCAACTTACAGTTGGGTAATATACTTGTCTCTCAGTCATACAAATCACATGAGTTATCCCTAATCCTTCATTCGAAGAGTGCCCCAGTGATCGTTGCCCTATGTTTTGGTCCTTATATTATCGAGTCAATGCTACCAAGTCACTTGTCCCGACACACAATGTTCAAGGGAAGTTTCAGCCAAAATATACCACTCTGCAGTACTTTCATCCTCATGTCATTATGTCCTCATTTTATATATCATATCATATCAATTTCTTGTGTCATTTTCATGTTGATGATGTGGGATACATCAAGGCCCTAATTTGACTAGTTTATTCCTATCGACTTCAACACATCATCTAGGAATTAAACTTAAAAACCAGTTACTACCTTGGAACCTACATGCCTCAATGGTAGGATTCCTCACTTTTGATTGTAGGTTTACATCATTTTCCTCTGATCAAATGAGTCCACGAGTGTTCTAATTCAACTCATTCATTCATATTTGTTGGAATGTACTAGGGTACCATGGGAGTCATTATCATTATTGGTGATTTCCCTCTCATTTGTTAGTGGTATACATCAATGACCGTTAATCAGATGGTTTATACCATGTTCGACATCAACATTTCTATTCACATGGTTAGAGTCATACCATTTCGAGATTGGGATGAAGACCCTGGGAACCTCTTAGATGCTCACCTTTGTTACATGCCTTCCCCAAGTTGTTATGCAGATTATTCGAGTGTTTAGTAGATTCTAGTATGGTCGTCATGCTAACAATATATTTGATATGTATGATGTCACATAGATCCACATTTTATTGGTTCGTGGCTATTTTTTTGTCATATCATAGCTCCACTATGTATTCTTTCATTTCTACGACCTGATCAAGTCATGGATGTATGGAACCACATTTTAGTTTTCATGGCCATATCCTTTGTTAGTGCTTTCATGGATCCATAGTGTATTGGTCGGAAACCATGCTTTGATACATTTTATTCCAAGCATGGGTATTCCTACCTCAGGGATGATATGTATATACTATTTGATGTTTGATTACAACTTCCACCAAGCTCTCCTATTCCAACTCCTTTTGCACACATATTTTTAAAGTGTTTTCGCCATCAACTTTTCTTCTGACTTCACACTTTACGGGGAATTTGTTACAGAACTATTTTCCACACTTAAGTGAGGGAGTGTTTTTCATGATCCCTAGACATTCTAGGGAAGAAATTTATCACATGAAAGTCAAAATACTATGTGCACATGTATTATTCATTTTGATTGAAAAAAGGAAATTAATTTAGTGTGAGAATTCACTTCACATCTAGTTTCCTAATCTCAAGGAGAAGTTGAGAGTTTCATGGATGGTTGAGAGATTTTATCAAACCAATATCCTAATTTGATGGATCTTGAGAAATATTTCCTCCCTAAAATCCTTGAGAGACATTTTCTCCCTAAAAATCTTGGAGATCCCAATTTAGTGGATCTAGTGAGTGATCTTCTCCTTGTATTATTGAGTTAGTTCTCAAATGGAAAATTATTTAAATTCCTTATGTAAGAGATTAAATGGGGGAAATTGGGAATAGCATACCTCTAATATTGTGAGATTCAAGAGGGAGGAGGGATTTTAGAGTGTCAAACCTTTCAGAGTTCATAACATCATACCTATCGTCTTGTATTTCACGAAGGGGCTAAAAAAAGGAGATCTTGGAGGAATTATTGCAACATCGTTATTGAGGTTGTAAATATTCTATTTATTTCCATTTTTAGTATACAACTTGGCCTATTTCTCTTAATTTCTACATTGTTCATTTCATGAATGTTTATATTTGTCTTGTTTAAGTCCAGCATAGATAAATCTACTTTTGTCTAACGAAATATAGTAGTAGAAGAATATTGCCTCATCTCTTGCAGGAGGGATACTTCCACATTAGGATCTTGGAGATCAAGTTCAACAGTTGGAGCAACGAGGACAACCTACAAGAAAGAGGTAAACCATCTACTTTTTTCTCTTTCTCTCTCTCTTCTAATTTCATTAATGAACATATAAATTAGTCTTAAGGGGAAGTTAGTGTCCATTTGTTTTCCTTTTGTCTTGGATTGAAAAAAACTCGATCCCAGGGGGATTTCACCTATCCCCTGGGGGAATTCACCACACACTATAGATGATGTTATCATCAAAGAAAATGATAAAAAAATGACAAAGGAAAGGATGAAAGACATGATTCATGATACTTTAAAAATTGGAGGGAGAATTACAGAGGTCAAATGGCATAACCAAGAACTCATAGTGACCCTCATAATTTCAGAATGCAGTCTTGGGAATGTCTTCTTATTTCATATGACTCTGGTGGTATCCAGAGAAGAGATAACGTTTGGTAAAATAATTCATCCAAAAGGTCATCAATGACATGAATGGGACATTTATCTTTGATGGTGAGTTTGTTGAGGCCATGAAAATTAGGACACATGCACCAAGTACATTCTTTCTTGGATATCATGATGACTGGAGAAGAATAGGGGATGGTACATGGACATATGACACCATATTCTATCAATTCTTGAAAAATATTCTCAATTTCATTATTTTGGGTGAAGGGATGACGATAAGGGTGAACATTTGGAGGAATACTTCCCGAAATGAGAGGAATGGAATGATCATGAAAACCTAGAGAAGGGGGAAGTCCCTGTGGAGTTTGAAACACAACTTGGTGTTGGGAGAGGATATATTGGAGGTCTTGATGGACATAGGGTGTCTTAATCACCTGAATGGAATGAAGTTAGGAAATAATTCCATAATTACCTTTTCTGAGGAACATTTCCATTCGGTGGGAACTGATGATCTATGGTGACCCTATTGTGATGCCTTATAACTGGTGTTGTTGACCCTCTTGTTTTAATTGCATGGATAATTTATAGAAATCCATGGTGATAGGGCCGACAGTGTGTAACAATTCAACACCAAGTACAATGTCACAACCAACCATGTCAATAACAGACATATGATATTTTAGGTGGTACTAACCAATTTGTAGGTGCACATTTTCACAATTCTCTCCACATTTCATGGAACCCCCATTGAAAATAATGATTTGGAAATTATTGACTGCATGGATATAGCAATTGAATTCTTGGGAAATGCAATGATGAATAAAATTATGGGTGTTTCCACTATCAATGAGAATGATGACCTTTTGGTTCTTAATGTATCTAATTAACTTGAGGGTTTAGGGAGCAGAGAAACGAGTGAGTGCATTCAGGTAAACCAGTGGTTCAATTTTGGTGGATTAGAGAGAGGATTAAGATCAGTTGGGGGTGGCTCATGTAAATCAGAAAAATCGACCTCTTCTTCAGAAATATCCTTAGTCATAGACATAAAAATATTCTATTCCTTACACATGTGCCCCGTAAAATACTTGTCATCATGATTATAACAAATACCCTTAAGTTGGCATTCATCCATTTTGACCCGAGTCAATTTCTAGATCTCGAGGATAGTGGAAGGAGGGGTAGGAAGGGTGGGTTTAGGGCGAGTAATACAGGGTGTTTTTCTGGTTTGGGATGAGACTAATTGTTGTGATTCCTTTTCCCTTTTAGTAGCTTCCAACCAATTATAGCAGTGAGGCATGAGGACATGGGCACATATTTCATCCTTGAGGCCACTGATAAATCATTCCCTGAAAAAAGAATCTATCATTCCCTCCAATCTAAAATCCAAATGCTCAAAGGAAGCTATAAACTCTTCCACTAGGCCAGTTTGTTTTAACTTGGTCAAACAACCTAAATGATGGGTGTCAGTGTCAAAGTTGTCATAAATATTTGTAACAAATTATGTCGAAGCCACATACCCTTGGTGTTCTTTTTACATCATTGCGACCATTACTAGTGTTCATGTTACAAATGGAGAACACCATAATGGATTTCGGCCAACTCATCAGTAATGAAGTGAAAAGATAAATAGTGTTCCATTTGGGTGACCCAACCCATGGGGTATGAGCCATGAAATTTTTTCACATCCACTCTAGGAAGGCGTAGGTCTCACTAAAAGTGATTGGAATGAAAATTTTGGGAAGTGGAGGAAATATCACCTTCGGGGTGCAAAGGTTGGTCATATGAGGGAAATACTCTAGGGACATTTATTTTGGCTAAGAGATGGATTGCAAAGGATTCAATATGGATTTACATGTCCCATTTCAGGGCTTCCATTTTTTAGTCTTTGGTGGAATTCATGGAGGAATTGATGGTGAAAATATCGGCGTTGAGTTGTCACAATTACTTCTGGTCCATGGAGAAATCAGATGATAATGTATTGAGGCATGCTTCAAGATATTGTTTGTGGGTATGGGCCATGGTGAAATGAGGTACAGGAAGGGGGTGGGTGCGTATTCACATAAAAGGGGCTATAGGAGAATGGTATCATGACTATTAGGGATAAAAGGGGAATCCAATGGGATAGGTCCCAAGTAAGGGGTCGAGATGGGATCGGGACCATAGGAAAAAAAAAGGCTAGAAAAT
>WSFP011525468.1:0-12299 GCA_009831015.1 Picea engelmannii | reverse complement strand
ATGATGCCTCTTTATTTCTTTTATGCCTGTTCGGAGCAGAAGTTGAATGGATATATCGGTCCCAACAACTATATTTATTTGTCATGGAGAAGTGGCAAATGTCATTGTTCTAATATTTCAATGAAGTTCCAATTTTGCAATTTTTCTTTCTGTGAGGTCTCTTACAGAACCTCCTATAATCTTTCAACATTAGCCTTTTTATTTCTTAACTTTCTAGCCTTCTCTCCAATGAGCTTCGTCTCGGTAATGCTTTTATCATTCTGAGTCTTTTCTTCTTTGGTATTAGTTACTTTGCACTACTGATATTTTTTCCTAGGGTTCATGTGTAATACTTCTTCCTTGTCTGGGATAGGTAATTCAATGTTCTGGGGATTTTCTAGTGTTTTCTTAGCCTTGACATCTGAGTTGCTAGTATTAAATATCTATGATCTACTCTTCTGTTCCTTAATCAAGTGCATGATCCTTCTAGTCATAAAGTATTTTAACTCTTGCTTCTTATATTCCAAAACTTCTTCTTCCTCCTTTCATCTGGGTTCATCTCTATCAATCCAAGTTTTTCCTATTAGCATGGTAAATGGGGCTCTGTCTTCAACAAATTTAATAATCTCAAAGTCCTCTTCTTTCGAAGCTCCATTCATAGTCATAGGTATCCGGGTGAGCCTTCCACATAGATTTACTATATTTCCTATGAATAAACGTATTCCTCCTACAGAAGGGATCATAACAGGCCTTCCTATAGCTTCCCAGGTTCTTTCTGGCATAATTTTCATCTGTGTTTCTTCATCTAGGAAACAGTCAATGTTGAAGTCCCCTATTATTTCTTCGATGCATTCCTTCTCTTTGAATATCTCTGATAATATGACATGTCGGTGGTAATTTAGGGTCTCTTTCACTTGTATCAATACCTTCTCTGATTCTTGCTGGGATTCTTCCTTTTCTAGATCTGCCTTAGGGTTTCCTTGATTCAGATTCATTCCTTCAAGCTTAGCGATCATTCTAGGGAAATACATCACTTCATGGTCCATGTCTTTGCAATAGAGACAACTAGGTCTTCTTCCAGGGAATTCCTTAGCAACATGTCTTGCTTTTCTGCAACTATAACAGAGGGTTAATCCTCGCTTTTTGTTAAATGATCCCCAACCTTTTTTGTACTGTGCACTAGGATCATGGTAGCGAACCTGCAACAAATTATTTTTTGGATCCTGCATCCATTTTTTAGTCCCAACATTCTTTCTATGCATACATATAACATATATTTCATTATTCTTATCAAATCTATTCATATCAAACCTTCTTTTGTCTATTAATACCCTAGCTTTCAAACTAGGACAAAAACTATCAGAGATACCTAGATCCATACTCTATAAACAAACAAAAAAAATTCACCTATCTTACTTCTACAGAGAAAAAAACTTTTAGATCTAAGAACTTTTAACTATTCTTACCTTTAAAAGAGAACAAGTCTTATAGATCTTACCTCCTTCAATCAGAACTTCTTACTTTTACCTTTTAGATCCTGCTTATTTTCTACAGATCCAACCTCCTTTCTTTTAGATATGGCCTTCTCTCTTTAGATTGGGATTCTTTCTCTCATATATAACCTTCTTTATTTAGTATAAAGCTTTACAGGTCAAGTAGAATATTGTGCACTAGGGCACAGATCTATGCACAAATCTTTCATAGTTTTAGGATAAATCTTTGCACAGAGCTTCTTCTTTCTCAGTTCCCATCAATCACAGTTTAAGATCTCGATGATGGAACCATTTTTTGGCACAGGGGAAAATGCGGGGTTCAATTCTACGACAATGCACCAACAAAACCCTAACTACTAGCCCTTTTAGCAACACATGTGAAGCAGATGAAGTCCCACCCAAGGTAGAGGCAGGGGTGGTTGCATGAATCAAGTGTCTACAACCTTAGTTGGGACATCGATATGTGATTATAACTCTTAATATATCACTTAGTGTTGTTGGTTCTTCTTTATGCAATCAATAACCACTTCACTGGTATAATAGAGCTTCACAACATTCACTATGAACTAGAATATTCAAGAACTTAGCATCAACACGTTATTCAAATATAATAGATCAATCACTTAGCATATACACATGCATAATATCCAACATTATATGCACTATAAGCACTGAGCATAATAATACATATCAAATCTATCTACTCTTCTGAAAGCACTTAGCAAATAATCACATCAGAACAAAGCACAGAGTAGAAAACACCGTGTTTATGTGGTTCACCCCCACCCTGGGGCTACCTCCACCAACTCTTATTTATTATCATTGGAAATTGGTTACAAGCACAGAGCCTTAGAAACCCTTACTCCGCACAAGACAAAATATCTGCGTAGCTCGTTAGATCCTTATTCCTTGCCTTACAACATAAAGCCTTAGAAACCCTTAATCCACATAGGAAAAAAGATCTGCACAAATCGCTAGATCCTTTTTCCTTGCCTTACAACACAAATCCTTTTATATCTTCACATAGGGACTTGCACTAAGCTCTGCAAGTCTATACAGAATGCACAAAACCTTTGATCACACAAATCCCTTCTTGGAACTCAACCTATCTCACATAGATACAATATTTGACTACTACTACTTTCTTTCCTATCCTTCTATTTATACATACAAAAGAGGCCTAAGTGTGGGTAAACCCATGGGCCAATATCCCTTTCCCATTACATATTCCCAAAACCCAAAAAGGGACCCAAAAGTGGGCCGAGATTCTACAATCTTCGCTTTGTCTGGTGCTCCATCTTTGACAAGTTGTCGAAGTCCCAAAAAGGGTCAAATATGACCAAGGTTATCCCAAAACTTGGTCAAGGGCCAACACTATTGTTGTTTCTTTTGATCTTGAAGTGGAATAGATGGATGTGAAGACAAAATTCCTATATGGGGATATGGAAGAAGAAATCTACATGAAGAAGCCAGAAGGATTTGTAGTGAAGGGAAAGAAAGAGTTGGTCTATAAGATAAATAAGTCACTATATGGTCTAAAGAAATCACCTAAGACGTGGTACCAAAAGTTTGACACATACATCCTTGGATTGGGATTTGTGAGAAGTAGGGTTGATCACTATGTATATTCCAAGCAGTTTGGTAATCACTTCATTTATGTAGTGTTGTATGTTGATGACATGTTGTTGGTAGGAAATAACATGGATGTTTTCAAGGAGGTGAAATCACAACTATCCTCCAAATTTGACATGAAGGATCTCGGTGCTGCTAAATTCATTCTGGGAATGGAAATTAAATGAGATCGTGCAAACAAGAAACTCTGGTTGAATTAGAGAAAATACGTTGAGACAATATTGTAGAGGTTTAATATGCATGGAAGTAAACCGATCAAGGTTCCTATTCATATAGGTGTAAAGTTATCTACATATCGGTGTCCCAAAACACAGGAAGAAGAAGAGGACATGTCCCATGTTCCATATGCCAGTGCAATTGGCAGTTTGATGTATGCAATGGTCTATACTAGACCAGACATTGCACATGCAATGGGAGTTTTGAGCAGGTATATGTCAAAACCATGGAAGGAGCATTAGACAATAGTAAAGAAGGTCTTCAAGTATCTTCGTGGAACTACCAATTATGGATTGTGCTACCAAGGAAGACCAGGATTAGATAGAGTGGTGGACATACATGGCTTTGTTGATGTAGACTAGGTTGGAGATCTGGATCGTAGAAGGTATAGAAGTGGATATGTGTTTAACCTATTTGGTGGAGTAATCAGTTGGATGAGCAAAAGACAGGCGGTAGTCGCACTCTCAACTACATAAGTTGAATACATGGTAGCCACTCATGCAAGCAAGGAAGCAGTATGATTATAAATATTATGTTCATGTATTGGGTTGGTAGAACAAGCAGTGAGATTAGATTGTGACAGTTAGAGTGCAATCTTATTGGCAAAGAACCCACCTACCATTTGAAGACAAAGCATATTGATGTTCAATATCACTTTATGAGAGACATGGTTGAGGAAAAAAGGTGTTACTAGAAAAGGTTGACACTTTGAACAATGTTGCAGATTCATTGACAAAGTTTGTGAGCACAAAAAAGTTCTGTTGGTGTAGAGTAACAATGGGAATTTATACCCTGGATTGTTGACTATATATAATCCCATGGACCCCTAGATGCAAAGAAAACAACAAGTGGGAGAATGTTGGGTATATGTTATATTCTTTGCATGTGTGTGTGTGGGCGCGTCAGGTTCGATAACTGCATATGACGATCCCTCTATTAGTTCTCTTTGTGTCATGTGCTTCGGGCACTTTCCTAGGGGGGTCCTAGGGGAAGGAAGGTATTCCCCCCCTAGTTATGCCCAGCGTTCGAGGAAACACCCGGTTTTTTTTTTTGGGTGGTTTTCACTATTTTTAGCAGATTTTTCTATTTTTAGCAGTTTTCTAAATTTATACTGGATTAAGGGATTAGGGTTTTGGTATCTAAGGAATACCTAAAAACATTGTATATATTGTATGTTGAATGGTGAAATTCGATATAATGAATATAAGAAAGGTTTTCCTGGTTGAGGGTTCCCGATATAAAATCTTTGTGCACTTTGTGTATGAGCCATTTATTAAATTATGTTTTTCTTAAGAATATATATGCATTTCTTTACTTCACAGGTTTAAAACTTATAATTATTATCAAGACATTCTTCTTCTCTTTCCTTAAAACTTTCACTCTATTTTGGTGATAAATTATTCAACATAATATGATCATCTAAATTTGTCTCCTATATGATAGATAATTCAAAACTTTCATGACAAACATCTAATATTTCCTTTGGATAAGGTATGATTTGTGGATGAAGGTTTAAGGTTTATTCTTCCAATTGTATATCTACATATCTATTCCATTTCATTGGAATGTTAGAGTTTTTAAGATCATTTTCATAACCTAAGTGTTATTCAATAATTGAATCTAAGTATTGATTAGAGAAAGAGTTAGAAAAAGATGGACATATACCTAGAACCACAATAAAATATCCTTCCATGATAGTTGAGGATTGAATATGAAAGGGTTCAGAGGAAAAAAAAAATTGATTGTCAGTGAGAACATTTTCAATAGATTCTACCTCCCTTTCTTATTCAATGTTTCCTGATGGATTCCTCTCATCCTGCGAAAAAAATTCTTCTCGCAATTGAGTGATAGGATTTGTAACCAATTCATCATTAGCGATTGAATATGACTGGATGAAAGGGACACAAGCATCATAGAGGATATTTAGTACAAATGACATGTCATCAATATTAAATTTACATAGAACATGATGGATTCTTATTGAAAAGCCTTCTAGAGATGCATTTTCATTGATTAGTAAAGTCTGAAATTCTTCACATAATTGATTGTAATCATAATTTTCAAAAGAATCTAAAAATTCATTTACAAATTAAAACCAATCAATAATGTGATATGCTTGAAAAGACTCAAACCAATTTTTAATCCGACCCCTGAAAGTAAAAGTGAACAATCTGCATAAAACCTTTAAATCATAAATATCATACTTGATGCATTTACACAAAARCTTGTTAAGATGGTCTTTTGCAGACACATTCCCCCCACCATCAAAGGTGATTTTGGACAAGCGAGAGACTGTCTCATTGGGATATCAGGTAATGAGAAGTGGAAAGAATATTCCAACACAGTGATTTGGGGAGCCATGGGGAATTAATAACATTCAAAATAAAGACTCCCACAAGGCCAACTTGTTAGTCTGGCCTGCCTTCTAGTTCATTTCAAGATGACACAAAAGAAGAATTTATAAATCTAGAATTATGAAAAACTGAGGGGTAAAACATTTAATCATTAAATTTACCCCAACCCTCCTTCTAGCTCCATTTGTTGACGGGCATAAGTACCATCAACTGGAAGGTCAAATCTAGACCGGGGTTGTCTAAATAACCCAAGTCGTTTGGAGTGAAATGACCTGACAGGTTTAATGGCTCTATTGGCCAACTAAAGTCCTAAAAACAAAATAAAGGAAACTAATCTAAAGAGAAGATTCTAGCAATAGACATAATAATTACAAATGTTTATCTAAGAATGTGAATATACAAATTATTATGAACATTTTATATACAGTTTACAAGGTTTGCATGAAATCTTGCAAAAATTATTGTTTGATAAAGTTTCTGAATCAAAATCAAATATGAACAACACTTCTTTTGGGGTTTTTTAAAGATATTAAACAAATAAATACTAAATGAATACGACTGAAACAATGACACAAAAACATTCAAAGCTAATTAATGCCATCATCATTTCATTCATAAACGACTCTAAATAAATGAAAACCATGCATCTACTAACCTCTAACTGATCAATCATCAAAATCTAAGTTTCTTTCCTGCATTGTATGAGCTCTTGTTTGTCCTGTATTAAGAGGAAACCTATGTCTGGGACAAATATAAATCTTCCTAAAGAAATTCAAGGAAGTATTTCATGAATTTGGAGTGAATTTAAAACAACAGAAAAATAACCAATTAATTTCCTATGATCTCAAGATAATAAATAGTGGAGGACGAGAGAAATCGCAATCATGGACATTGATGTTATGAATCATTTAATAACATAAGTAAACTCAAACATAATTAAATAATTTCTTGATCACAGGCACAAACTAGATCAACAGATCATGGACAACGTTTAAATATTTACTAATATGAAATATCATATTATGACAAGACTAAAGCTAAATCATTAATAATAACATAGAAGTAACATAGAAGTAACAGGAGAATATAATAAGACCAACATTTTACAATTCACATAGGACTAAAGCCAAAAGCAAATTGTTCTCCTATATTTCTTCCACAAATTTTATGTCCATACTATAATCTAGGAAAAGTCATTTAACACTAAGCAGCAAAATCTATTTAAGCAAGTCTTGGATTAGTTACCTCTTATCATACAAGATAGAGAATGATCCCTAAAAATAAGGTTGTCTTACAAAAATAAAATGACAAAATATACTCATGTAGGAGTCTTTACATAAAAAATAATTACATAAATGAGATTTTTCTTTCAAAAATGAGAAATTGCTAAGCTATCAAGTGCTTAATCCATAATTTGTTCTCCTTGAAAATAGTCTCATAAACTATTGTTTTCCTGAAAAAGATAAAACAAAAATGAATTTTAGATAAAAATACAAACTAATAATTTCAAAAGATAAGCTACAAGATTCTGTAGCTAGTCTAAAATAGTTAAAAAATAAAAATAAAAAAAATCTATCTATTTTATTTTTCTAACCGAATCAAATAAAAAAGAATAAAAAAAAACTTTTACCATTTCATAGATTAGACAAAGAAGAATTTGAATTTATGAAGGTGTTAAAATTTGTTGAGTTTTTAACAAACACATTACCATCCTGTTCAATCTTGTTCTTTACCAAATTTAAATCTGAATTACTATGTTCCTTATGCTTGCGGTTTTTATTCACAATTGATTTGTTAATGAAACCATGATTCAACTCATTAATAGGAGGGGTTTTATCCTTTAATAATCTAAGAATTCCTCCAATGATTTTCTGGACATGAAATTACATCGTGACCTTTCTCCCAATGGGTTTTGAACAACAACAGAGGGTCGTTCTGTGACCACATGGTATTTTTGTGGACCAACACACAGGTCTTTGATAGAAGGGTTAGCTATATAGGGGCTGGGGTTTATATTGGAATGCATAGGTGAGTCTACTATGTTATCGGGCAAGGTGAAATTGTTTCTACATAGGAAATCTTACCAGGTATCCCCAATCTAAGATAGATGCGACAACAACAGAATTCGAATAAGCCCATGGTGAAAAATATTTGAAAAGGGGTTAAAATTATGTTTCTGATAACTATTAATAATTTTATGAAGACTCATAAACATATAGAAAGGCATATAATCTTGAACCCTAGCCAAACCCATAACAGGCTTGAATCTCTAAGCAAAAAAAAAAAAAATGCTTACCTCAGCCACAAAAAAAGTTATGAAAATTTTCCCTCCAAAGAACGAGATGTATCTCTAAAATTGTGTGATTTCTGAAAAAACTTCCTTTTTTGAAGGTAAATGACCCCATTTCTGAAATGGGTTTTAAAAGACATGGGAAAATTCATAACCGTTTTCTCAGAAACCTTCCTGCAAAAACATGTCTTAGGTAAGAAATTATGGATTTTTAAAACAAGAAAAACTTAGAGTCATTTGGTTGGATTCAAATCATAGGTGCCATTTCCATTGTGAAAAGGATACAATAGACATCACACAATGTGGGTTTCATTTCCATAAGACAAGGAGAAGAGAAAAGTCTATGTGAAATGTAATGGAATAAAAATTTCAGAGTTTGGGGACTATCATAACTTGGACAAATGAGTTATGGAAAACGAAAACTAGAGGATTCGTATAACTCCTTACCATACCTCGCAATGAGTGCCAAAACCTACAGAGTACAAAACCCTATGCACATAATTAATAGATTCATTAATGTTTTGAGCCAACAAGGTAAGGTGAAAACACAAGTATAGCATGTTTGTACTCATTTTCATAAATGTTGATATGACAATTAAAATTATGAGAAGAATCTCAACAGTTAACCAAGGTTCTTCATGCATCGAAAAATTTTGACAATGAACTATCGAACCATTGAATTCATAACAACTGTAATAAAACAAGAAAAAATTTGATAATGGATTAATCGACCATTTCATAAGATTTGAATTTTAATCACATATGGGTGGATTTTTAAAATGATATTTATGAGGTAAAAGATTATTAAACCAAACCAAGTTTTGTGTTTAAATTCATGCTTACAGTCATGAATTAAAAATAAAAAAAATGAAAATGAAAATGATAAAAACTAAATAAGGTAAGCTTTAATCCAATCATCGCTTCGAAACTCAGAAATATAAACATTTACAAATGAAAGATGGTGGCAGCTACATAAAGATATAATTTGTTTGTGGTGACCAAGGATGATTTTAAGGATGGAAATTTGTTTCAAAATTTATAAACCTTGGTGAATCTTACTAATCCTTCATATGTCAACTATATATGTTTGGCAATATGTTTGTAAAAATATTCAAATTTCTAAGTATTTTATAATGTTTTTATAAATTATTTTCCATGGTATTTTATCCTATACAATTTGGGCGAATCATTTTTAAAACAACGAATCTCATTTTTGGAAAAACCATGGAAAATTATACCATGAGCGAAATTTATCCCCTAAAATTATCCCTGGTGGTGACTTCAATATATATCGAAAAACATGGTGGCTGCCAACAATGGCGACATACTGGGCGAAGCAATTATCTCTGCATCACTAGAAAATTTATGTCAGGGGCTTAGATGAAATAAATTTTCATAAACAGTTAACAACAAATCAAGCATTCCAATCATAACTCAGAAAATAACACAATTTATCATTGGATGTATTTATGTCTAAAAATGTAATCTGGTATCTTATTTAAATCATAAGTGTAGCAATTTTTATACAGATGACCTCAATACCGTTGACAGGGCCACTGTTGCCAACAGGCATCCATAGCCTCAGTAAGGATGTCATTTAACCAACTCTAGTACCTCCATCCTGTCCCAGAGTCATTCATTCATGACAAAAATATCTTCATACTTGATCAAATCACAAGACATACCTGAAGTTCTTCTTAAACCCTCCATTGTTTCGCTGTGAGTAGGCCTGTTTAGTACCCTGACAAAGTTGTCTTGGTATCATGCATGCATTTACTTGCTGCCAGCATAACTGTTTAGCGTCCCGATGGGTTTACATACACTTCCCACACATTACCATTCTTTCAACTCTCTAGAATTTGTTTATAATTTGCAAAACTTAATAATATTCAAGAGAGCGGGGTGATACTGAAAATATCATAGTTTGGAATGAAAAGTTTGATCATTTACAAATTATTTTTCTATTTGGATGAATTCCATCATGATTTGGATAGTTAGATTTCTATTAAGAAATATTCTCTAGGATGGGGAAGCACACTGATTTGTTATTATTAAAACAGGGGCGATGTTAGAAGTTTGTTAAGGATAATCATGTCTTCCTACATTTTAATGAGAAAACAGGAACACTGTTTGAACATAAACTTCCTTCTGTTGATCTGAGTTTTAGCACTTACTGCTCAGGTGCTTAAAAAGTTATCAACTGCCACTAAAGAATAAGATTTATGATTCTCTTCAACAAATTTAATGGTGATTCAGACATAATTGTTCAGAAAACAAATCAAAATCAAGCAAAATGAAAAGAACCAAAACCAAAAACAAAAAAGAAAAAGTAAATTAAAAATATTCACAAGAGGGTGGATCTGAAATCATGAAACGGAATATCTCTTGAGAGAGACTAAAAGAAAAAGAGAAAAATCATTATTAATATGAGTGTGGTTCTACTCATGGCACCTTGGGTTAGGGTAGAATTTACAGTTCATATTTACTTATCTCTTTACTTTTCATTTAAAAAATTTCATGATGATATTGTGTTTTTGAAAAGAAATATTCAACAAAAAGCAGAGAGAAAAAAATTTAAAGTGGACTTCCCTGAAAACATTCATATTATGTTTCTCTTGGTGTACCAACGTGTGTTCATAACTATATTATTACAAAGAGAAACAATGAGAAATAAAACTAAAGGAAACCTACTCCTAAACCTACTCTAAACTACTAAATATATCAAAACGCTAAGTAAAATCGTATTTCCAATGTAGCCACAAGAGCATCTTCAATCCTGCAAGACATAGAAAGTTGAAAATCAGAATAAAAGAATGTAGTATTTGCATATACAAAAGAAATATGTCATGCTTACCTCTTATATATTCATTTAAAAACAAAGCAAGCATGACCTTACCATTCCTTTGAAACTTCTTGATGTATGAATCCTCCAACCATTCTTTAACCTTGTCAAAAGGGGCCCATCATTAGATTTTTAGAAAATCAAACATTATCAATCAATTCAGAAAAAGAATAATCTTACAACATCCAAAACATTTATAACAAAAGAATGTACAGTATCAACCAGGATCTGTAGGATTGCCAATTGGCCATAGAATGAGGTTATGATTTTATTCAAATTCTTTTAATCAAAACCTTCTTGGAAATGAACATCGTGAACATAGTCCTAAATAATCTTGAGTTTCCTTTCGTAATACGATTTAATAAGAAAAATGGATACATTCAAAATCTTTAAGACAACAGATGAGGGAAATCCCTCGGCTAGGTCCCAAGGGCTCCGGAATAAAGATAAAATTACAAGAAACATGACTATATCCATACATGTATAATGGTGTTATAGAATAAGGAAAGTAAATGTAGTAAAAAATAACATTACTTACAAAATGGGAGGAGACAAATTCAATTGATCATGTTCGGAATAAGGTGTTGACTGAACTAACTGTACCGTGGAGAATTATCACAAGAGATCTTTTAATATTTTATCATGGAATTGTTGGGACACAAAGAAAATTTCAAAAGAACAAAGCAAGGAAGAAATCAAGAAGCTATATTTGGGACACCAAAGAAAAGGTATGAAAGTAGTTTTATGGGAATTATTATTCATGTAATGAATATGGTCACAAAGCTTTTGAATGTAGGTCTTATGAAAGGAGATATAACTGAAGATTCTATAACACCATAAGGTGTTGGAGATGTGATCAAGTAGGACATATTGTTTTTCATTGTAACACCATGAGATGCCACAGCTATAGTGGATTCAGCCACAAATCCCAGGAGTGTTGGAACAAAAGAAGAAATTCCATGATGAGAAATTCAAGTAGCATGGATAGAAGAAGGAATGAAGTAAGGAAGGGAGACATATTCGAAAAGATGGATGCTTAGAGCTCAATTTTTGAGGAGTGGGGACATCTACAGAGGTGGGTGAAGAAGACAGAGAAGCCATAACATAATTAAAGACTGAAGGGAAGTTCAAAAGTGCCATCTACTAAGGCATATGCGGGTGACAGTGGTGATAGTCACATACATACAAAGACTAACCTTGAATAGGTTGTGTACATACGCGAGCTCTTGTGCAGTAGGCCACACATATGTGGTGAAGCCTAAAGAAAAGGGATATGCACAGGATTGAAGTTTGAAGTGATGGTATAACTCTGTGATCCAGGATTTGACATGGTTTATTGCAGGTTATGACACTGTTTGTTGTAGGTTTTCATGATTATATATTGGATTATGTAAGGTGATGATGTAAAATAAAATCTTGGGTGAATGGCACTAACCCATGAGTATGGATTGATGCATTTTATATTGAATAACAATGTTGTTTATGACAGTGAA
>WSFP011525467.1:0-12299 GCA_009831015.1 Picea engelmannii | reverse complement strand
TTCACTGTCATAAACAACATTGTTATTCAATATAAAATGCATCAATCCATACTCATGGGTTAGTGCCATTCACCCAAGATTTTATTTTACATCATCACCTTACATAATCCAATATATAATCATGAAAACCTACAACAAACAGTGTCATAACCTGCAATAAACCATGTCAAATCCTGGATCACAGAGTTATACCATCACTTCAAACTTCAATCCTGTGCATATCCCTTTTCTTTAGGCTTCACCACATATGTGTGGCCTACTGCACAAGAGCTCGCGTATGTACACAACCTATTCAAGGTTAGTCTTTGTATGTATGTGACTATCACCACTGTCACCCGCATATGCCTTAGTAGATGGCACTTTTGAACTTCCCTTCAGTCTTTAATTATGTTATGGCTTCTCTGTCTTCTTCACCCACCTCTGTAGATGTCCCCACTCCTCAAAAATTGAGCTCTAAGCATCCATCTTTTCGAATATGTCTCCCTTCCTTACTTCATTCCTTCTTCTATCCATGCTACTTGAATTTCTCATCATGGAATTTCTTCTTTTGTTCCAACACTCCTGGGATTTGTGGCTGAATCCACTATAGCTGTGGCATCTCATGGTGTTACAATGAAAAACAATATGTCCTACTTGATCACATCTCCAACACCTTATGGTGTTATAGAATCTTCAGTTATATCTCCTTTCATAAGACCTACATTCAAAAGCTTTGTGACCATATTCATTACATGAATAATAATTCCCATAAAACTACTTTCATACCTTTTCTTTGGTGTCCCAAATATAGCTTCTTGATTTCTTCCTTGCTTTGTTCTTTTGAAATTTTCTTTGTGTCCCAACAATTCCATGATAAAATATTAAAAGATCTCTTGTGATAATTCTCCACGGTACAGTTAGTTCAGTCAACACCTTATTCCGAACATGATCAATTGAATTTGTCTCCTCCCATTTTGTAAGTAATGTTATTTTTTACTACATTTACTTTCCTTATTCTATAACACCATTATACATGTATGGATATAGTCATGTTTCTTGTAATTTTATCTTTATTCCGGAGCCCTTGGGACCTAGCCGAGGGATTTCCCTCATCTGTTGTCTTAAAGATTTTGAATGTATCCATTTTTCTTATTAAATCGTATTACGAAAGGAAACTCAAGATTATTTAGGACTATGTTCACGATGTTCATTTCCAAGAAGGTTTTGATTAAAAGAATTTGAATAAAATCATAACCTCATTCTATGGCCAATTGGCAATCCTACAGATCCTGGTTGATACTGTACATTCTTTTGTTATAAATGTTTTGGATGTTGTAAGATTATTCTTTTTCTGAATTGATTGATAATGTTTGATTTTCTAAAAATCTAATGATGGGCCCCTTTTGACAAGGTTAAAGAATGGTTGGAGGATTCATACATCAAGAAGTTTCAAAGGAATGGTAAGGTCATGCTTGCTTTGTTTTTAAATGAATATATAAGAGGTAAGCATGACATATTTCTTTTGTATATGCAAATACTACATTCTTTTATTCTGATTTTCAACTTTCTATGTCTTGCAGGATTGAAGATGCTCTTGTGGCTACATTGGAAATACGATTTTACTTAGCGTTTTGATATATTTAGTAGTTTAGAGTAGGTTTAGGAGTAGGTTTCCTTTAGTTTTATTTCTCATTGTTTCTCTTTGTAATAATATAGTTATGAACACACGTTGGTACACCAAGAGAAACATAATATGAATGTTTTCAGGGAAGTCCACTTTAAATTTTTTTCTCTCTGCTTTTTGTTGAATATTTCTTTTCAAAAACACAATATCATCATGAAATTTTTTAAATGAAAAGTAAAGAGATAAGTAAATATGAACTGTAAATTCTACCCTAACCCAAGGTGCCATGAGTAGAACCACACTCATATTAATAATGATTTTTCTCTTTTTCTTTTAGTCTCTCTCAAGAGATATTCCGTTTCATGATTTCAGATCCACCCTCTTGTGAATATTTTTAATTTACTTTTTCTTTTTTGTTTTTGGTTTTGGTTCTTTTCATTTTGCTTGATTTTGATTTGTTTTCTGAACAATTATGTCTGAATCACCATTAAATTTGTTGAAGAGAATCATAAATCTTATTCTTTAGTGGCAGTTGATAACTTTTTAAGCACCTGAGCAGTAAGTGCTAAAACTCAGATCAACAGAAGGAAGTTTATGTTCAAACAGTGTTCCTGTTTTCTCATTAAAATGTAGGAAGACATGATTATCCTTAACAAACTTCTAACATCGCCCCTGTTTTAATAATAACAAATCAGTGTGCTTCCCCATCCTAGAGAATATTTCTTAATAGAAATCTAACTATCCAAATCATGATGGAATTCATCCAAATAGAAAAATAATTTGTAAATGATCAAACTTTTCATTCCAAACTATGATATTTTCAGTATCACCCCGCTCTCTTGAATATTATTAAGTTTTGCAAATTATAAACAAATTCTAGAGAGTTGAAAGAATGGTAATGTGTGGGAAGTGTATGTAAACCCATCGGGACGCTAAACAGTTATGCTGGCAGCAAGTAAATGCATGCATGATACCAAGACAACTTTGTCAGGGTACTAAACAGGCCTACTCACAGCGAAACAATGGAGGGTTTAAGAAGAACTTCAGGTATGTCTTGTGATTTGATCAAGTATGAAGATATTTTTGTCATGAATGAATGACTCTGGGACAGGATGGAGGTACTAGAGTTGGTTAAATGACATCCTTACTGAGGCTATGGATGCCTGTTGGCAACAGTGGCCCTGTCAACGGTATTGAGGTCATCTGTATAAAAATTGCTACACTTATGATTTAAATAAGATACCAGATTACATTTTTAGACATAAATACATCCAATGATAAATTGTGTTATTTTCTGAGTTATGATTGGAATGCTTGATTTGTTGTTAACTGTTTATGAAAATTTATTTCATCTAAGCCCCTGACATAAATTTTCTAGTGATGCAGAGATAATTGCTTCGCCCAGTATGTCGCCATTGTTGGCAGCCACCATGTTTTTCGATATATATTGAAGTCACCACCAGGGATAATTTTAGGGGATAAATTTCGCTCATGGTATAATTTTCCATGGTTTTTCCAAAAATGAGATTCGTTGTTTTAAAAATGATTCGCCCAAATTGTATAGGATAAAATACCATGGAAAATAATTTATAAAAACATTATAAAATACTTAGAAATTTGAATATTTTTACAAACATATTGCCAAACATATATAGTTGACATATGAAGGATTAGTAAGATTCACCAAGGTTTATAAATTTTGAAACAAATTTCCATCCTTAAAATCATCCTTGGTCACCACAAACAAATTATATCTTTATGTAGCTGCCACCATCTTTCATTTGTAAATGTTTATATTTCTGAGTTTCGAAGCGATGATTGGATTAAAGCTTACCTTATTTAGTTTTTATCATTTTCATTTTCATTTTTTTTATTTTTAATTCATGACTGTAAGCATGAATTTAAACACAAAACTTGGTTTGGTTTAATAATCTTTTACCTCATAAATATCATTTTAAAAATCCACCCATATGTGATTAAAATTCAAATCTTATGAAATGGTCGATTAATCCATTATCAAATTTTTTCTTGTTTTATTACAGTTGTTATGAATTCAATGGTTCGATAGTTCATTGTCAAAATTTTTCGATGCATGAAGAACCTTGGTTAACTGTTGAGATTCTTCTCATAATTTTAATTGTCATATCAACATTTATGAAAATGAGTACAAACATGCTATACTTGTGTTTTCACCTTACCTTGTTGGCTCAAAACATTAATGAATCTATTAATTATGTGCATAGGGTTTTGTACTCTGTAGGTTTTGGCACTCATTGCGAGGTATGGTAAGGAGTTATACGAATCCTCTAGTTTTCGTTTTCCATAACTCATTTGTCCAAGTTATGATAGTCCCCAAACTCTGAAATTTTTATTCCATTACATTTCACATAGACTTTTCTCTTCTCCTTGTCTTATGGAAATGAAACCCACATTGTGTGATGTCTATTGTATCCTTTTCACAATGGAAATGGCACCTATGATTTGAATCCAACCAAATGACTCTAAGTTTTTCTTGTTTTAAAAATCCATAATTTCTTACCTAAGACATGTTTTTGCAGGAAGGTTTCTGAGAAAACGGTTATGAATTTTCCCATGTCTTTTAAAACCCATTTCAGAAATGGGGTCATTTACCTTCAAAAAAGGAAGTTTTTTCAGAAATCACACAATTTTAGAGATACATCTCGTTCTTTGGAGGGAAAATTTTCATAACTTTTTTTGTGGCTGAGGTAAGCATTTTTTTTTTTTTTGCTTAGAGATTCAAGCCTGTTATGGGTTTGGCTAGGGTTCAAGATTATATGCCTTTCTATATGTTTATGAGTCTTCATAAAATTATTAATAGTTATCAGAAACATAATTTTAACCCCTTTTCAAATATTTTTCACCATGGGCTTATTCGAATTCTGTTGTTGTCGCATCTATCTTAGATTGGGGATACCTGGTAAGATTTCCTATGTAGAAACAATTTCACCTTGCCCGATAACATAGTAGACTCACCTATGCATTCCAATATAAACCCCAGCCCCTATATAGCTAACCCTTCTATCAAAGACCTGTGTGTTGGTCCACAAAAATACCATGTGGTCACAGAACGACCCTCTGTTGTTGTTCAAAACCCATTGGGAGAAAGGTCACGATGTAATTTCATGTCCAGAAAATCATTGGAGGAATTCTTAGATTATTAAAGGATAAAACCCCTCCTATTAATGAGTTGAATCATGGTTTCATTAACAAATCAATTGTGAATAAAAACCGCAAGCATAAGGAACATAGTAATTCAGATTTAAATTTGGTAAAGAACAAGATTGAACAGGATGGTAATGTGTTTGTTAAAAACTCAACAAATTTTAACACCTTCATAAATTCAAATTCTTCTTTGTCTAATCTATGAAATGGTAAAAGTTTTTTTTTATTCTTTTTTATTTGATTCGGTTAGAAAAATAAAATAGATAGATTTTTTTTATTTTTATTTTTTAACTATTTTAGACTAGCTACAGAATCTTGTAGCTTATCTTTTGAAATTATTAGTTTGTATTTTTATCTAAAATTCATTTTTGTTTTATCTTTTTCAGGAAAACAATAGTTTATGAGACTATTTTCAAGGAGAACAAATTATGGATTAAGCACTTGATAGCTTAGCAATTTCTCATTTTTGAAAGAAAAATCTCATTTATGTAATTATTTTTTATGTAAAGACTCCTACATGAGTATATTTTGTCATTTTATTTTTGTAAGACAACCTTATTTTTAGGGATCATTCTCTATCTTGTATGATAAGAGGTAACTAATCCAAGACTTGCTTAAATAGATTTTGCTGCTTAGTGTTAAATGACTTTTCCTAGATTATAGTATGGACATAAAATTTGTGGAAGAAATATAGGAGAACAATTTGCTTTTGGCTTTAGTCCTATGTGAATTGTAAAATGTTGGTCTTATTATATTCTCCTGTTACTTCTATGTTACTTCTATGTTATTATTAATGATTTAGCTTTAGTCTTGTCATAATATGATATTTCATATTAGTAAATATTTAAACGTTGTCCATGATCTGTTGATCTAGTTTGTGCCTGTGATCAAGAAATTATTTAATTATGTTTGAGTTTACTTATGTTATTAAATGATTCATAACATCAATGTCCATGATTGCGATTTCTCTCGTCCTCCACTATTTATTATCTTGAGATCATAGGAAATTAATTGGTTATTTTTCTGTTGTTTTAAATTCACTCCAAATTCATGAAATACTTCCTTGAATTTCTTTAGGAAGATTTATATTTGTCCCAGACATAGGTTTCCTCTTAATACAGGACAAACAAGAGCTCATACAATGCAGGAAAGAAACTTAGATTTTGATGATTGATCAGTTAGAGGTTAGTAGATGCATGGTTTTCATTTATTTAGAGTCGTTTATGAATGAAATGATGATGGCATTAATTAGCTTTGAATGTTTTTGTGTCATTGTTTCAGTCGTATTCATTTAGTATTTATTTGTTTAATATCTTTAAAAAACCCCAAAAGAAGTGTTGTTCATATTTGATTTTGATTCAGAAACTTTATCAAACAATAATTTTTGCAAGATTTCATGCAAACCTTGTAAACTGTATATAAAATGTTCATAATAATTTGTATATTCACATTCTTAGATAAACATTTGTAATTATTATGTCTATTGCTAGAATCTTCTCTTTAGATTAGTTTCCTTTATTTTGTTTTTAGGACTTTAGTTGGCCAATAGAGCCATTAAACCTGTCAGGTCATTTCACTCCAAACGACTTGGGTTATTTAGACAACCCCGGTCTAGATTTGACCTTCCAGTTGATGGTACTTATGCCCGTCAACAAATGGAGCTAGAAGGAGGGTTGGGGTAAATTTAATGATTAAATGTTTTACCCCTCAGTTTTTCATAATTCTAGATTTATAAATTCTTCTTTTGTGTCATCTTGAAATGAACTAGAAGGCAGGCCAGACTAACAAGTTGGCCTTGTGGGAGTCTTTATTTTGAATGTTATTAATTCCCCATGGCTCCCCAAATCACTGTGTTGGAATATTCTTTCCACTTCTCATTACCTGATATCCCAATGAGACAGTCTCTCGCTTGTCCAAAATCACCTTTGATGGTGGGGGGAATGTGTCTGCAAAAGACCATCTTAACAAGCTTTTGTGTAAATGCATCAAGTATGATATTTATGATTTAAAGGTTTTATGCAGATTGTTCACTTTTACTTTCAGGGGTCGGATTAAAAATTGGTTTGAGTCTTTTCAAGCATATCACATTATTGATTGGTTTTAATTTGTAAATAAATTTTTAGATTCTTTTGAAAATTATGATTACAATCAATTATGTGAAGAATTTCAGACTTTACTAATCAATGAAAATGCATCTCTAGAAGGCTTTTCAATAAGAATCCATCATGTTCTATGTAAATTTAATATTGATGACATGTCATTTGTACTAAATATCCTCTATGATGCTTGTGTCCCTTTCATCCAGTCATATTCAATCGCTAATGATGAATTGGTTACAAATCCTATCACTCAATTGCGAGAAGAATTTTTTTCGCAGGATGAGAGGAATCCATCAGGAAACATTGAATAAGAAAGGGAGGTAGAATCTATTGAAAATGTTCTCACTGACAATCAATTTTTTTTTTCCTCTGAACCCTTTCATATTCAATCCTCAACTATCATGGAAGGATATTTTATTGTGGTTCTAGGTATATGTCCATCTTTTTCTAACTCTTTCTCTAATCAATACTTAGATTCAATTATTGAATAACACTTAGGTTATGAAAATGATCTTAAAAACTCTAACATTCCAATGAAATGGAATAGATATGTAGATATACAATTGGAAGAATAAACCTTAAACCTTCATCCACAAATCATACCTTATCCAAAGGAAATATTAGATGTTTGTCATGAAAGTTTTGAATTATCTATCATATAGGAGACAAATTTAGATGATCATATTATGTTGAATAATTTATCACCAAAATAGAGTGAAAGTTTTAAGGAAAGAGAAGAAGAATGTCTTGATAATAATTATAAGTTTTAAACCTGTGAAGTAAAGAAATGCATATATATTCTTAAGAAAAACATAATTTAATAAATGGCTCATACACAAAGTGCACAAAGATTTTATATCGGGAACCCTCAACCAGGAAAACCTTTCTTATATTCATTATATCGAATTTCACCATTCAACATACAATATATACAATGTTTTTAGGTATTCCTTAGATACCAAAACCCTAATCCCTTAATCCAGTATAAATTTAGAAAACTGCTAAAAATAGAAAAATCTGCTAAAAATAGTGAAAACCACCCAAAAAAAAAAACCGGGTGTTTCCTCGAACGCTGGGCATAACTAGGGGGGGAATACCTTCCTTCCCCTAGGACCCCCCTAGGAAAGTGCCCGAAGCACATGACACAAAGAGAACTAATAGAGGGATCGTCATATGCAGTTATCGAACCTGACGCGCCCACACACACACATGCAAAGAATATAACATATACCCAACATTCTCCCACTTGTTGTTTTCTTTGCATCTAGGGGTCCATGGGATTATATATAGTCAACAATCCAGGGTATAAATTCCCATTGTTACTCTACACCAACAGAACTTTTTTGTGCTCACAAACTTTGTCAATGAATCTGCAACATTGTTCAAAGTGTCAACCTTTTCTAGTAACACCTTTTTTCCTCAACCATGTCTCTCATAAAGTGATATTGAACATCAATATGCTTTGTCTTCAAATGGTAGGTGGGTTCTTTGCCAATAAGATTGCACTCTAACTGTCACAATCTAATCTCACTGCTTGTTCTACCAACCCAATACATGAACATAATATTTATAATCATACTGCTTCCTTGCTTGCATGAGTGGCTACCATGTATTCAACTTATGTAGTTGAGAGTGCGACTACCGCCTGTCTTTTGCTCATCCAACTGATTACTCCACCAAATAGGTTAAACACATATCCACTTCTATACCTTCTACGATCCAGATCTCCAACCTAGTCTACATCAACAAAGCCATGTATGTCCACCACTCTATCTAATCCTGGTCTTCCTTGGTAGCACAATCCATAATTGGTAGTTCCACGAAGATACTTGAAGACCTTCTTTACTATTGTCTAATGCTCCTTCCATGGTTTTGACATATACCTGCTCAAAACTCCCATTGCATGTGCAATGTCTGGTCTAGTATAGACCATTGCATACATCAAACTGCCAATTGCACTGGCATATGGAACATGGGACATGTCCTCTTCTTCTTCCTGTGTTTTGGGACACCGATATGTAGATAACTTTACACCTATATGAATAGGAACCTTGATCGGTTTACTTCCATGCATATTAAACCTCTACAATATTGTCTCAACGTATTTTCTCTAATTCAACCAGAGTTTCTTGTTTGCACGATCTCATTTAATTTCCATTCCCAGAATGAATTTAGCAGCACCGAGATCCTTCATGTCAAATTTGGAGGATAGTTGTGATTTCACCTCCTTGAAAACATCCATGTTATTTCCTACCAACAACATGTCATCAACATACAACACTACATAAATGAAGTGATTACCAAACTGCTTGGAATATACATAGTGATCAACCCTACTTCTCACAAATCCCAATCCAAGGATGTATGTGTCAAACTTTTGGTACCACGTCTTAGGTGATTTCTTTAGACCATATAGTGACTTATTTATCTTATAGACCAACTCTTTCTTTCCCTTCACTACAAATCCTTCTGGCTTCTTCATGTAGATTTCTTCTTCCATATCCCCATATAGGAATTTTGTCTTCACATCCATCTATTCCACTTCAAGATCAAAAGAAACAACAATAGTGTTGGCCCTTGACCAAGTTTTGGGATAACCTTGGTCATATTTGACCCTTTTTGGGACTTCGACAACTTGTCAAAGATGGAGCACCAGACAAAGCGAAGATTGTAGAATCTCGGCCCACTTTTGGGTCCCTTTTTGGGTTTTGGGAATATGTAATGGGAAAGGGATATTGGCCCATGGGTTTACCCACACTTAGGCCTCTTTTGTATGTATAAATAGAAGGATAGGAAAGAAAGTAGTAGTAGTCAAATATTGTATCTATGTGAGATAGGTTGAGTTCCAAGAAGGGATTTGTGTGATCAAAGGTTTTGTGCATTCTGTATAGACTTGCAGAGCTTAGTGCAAGTCCCTATGTGAAGATATAAAAGGATTTGTGTTGTAAGGCAAGGAAAAAGGATCTAGCGATTTGTGCAGATCTTTTTTCCTATGTGGATTAAGGGTTTCTAAGGCTTTATGTTGTAAGGCAAGGAATAAGGATCTAACGAGCTACGCAGATATTTTGTCTTGTGCGGAGTAAGGGTTTCTAAGGCTCTGTGCTTGTAACCAATTTCCAATGATAATAAATAAGAGTTGGTGGAGGTAGCCCCAGGGTGGGGGTGAACCACATAAACACGGTGTTTTCTACTCTGTGCTTTGTTCTGATGTGATTATTTGCTAAGTGCTTTCAGAAGAGTAGATAGATTTGATATGTATTATTATGCTCAGTGCTTATAGTGCATATAATGTTGGATATTATGCATGTGTATATGCTAAGTGATTGATCTATTATATTTGAATAACGTGTTGATGCTAAGTTCTTGAATATTCTAGTTCATAGTGAATGTTGTGAAGCTCTATTATACCAGTGAAGTGGTTATTGATTGCATAAAGAAGAACCAACAACACTAAGTGATATATTAAGAGTTATAATCACATATCGATGTCCCAACTAAGGTTGTAGACACTTGATTCATGCAACCACCCCTGCCTCTACCTTGGGTGGGACTTCATCTGCTTCACATGTGTTGCTAAAAGGGCTAGTAGTTAGGGTTTTGTTGGTGCATTGTCGTAGAATTGAACCCCGCATTTTCCCCTGTGCCAAAAAATGGTTCCATCATCGAGATCTTAAACTGTGATTGATGGGAACTGAGAAAGAAGAAGCTCTGTGCAAAGATTTATCCTAAAACTATGAAAGATTTGTGCATAGATCTGTGCCCTAGTGCACAATATTCTACTTGACCTGTAAAGCTTTATACTAAATAAAGAAGGTTATATATGAGAGAAAGAATCCCAATCTAAAGAGAGAAGGCCATATCTAAAAGAAAGGAGGTTGGATCTGTAGAAAATAAGCAGGATCTAAAAGGTAAAAGTAAGAAGTTCTGATTGAAGGAGGTAAGATCTATAAGACTTGTTCTCTTTTAAAGGTAAGAATAGTTAAAAGTTCTTAGATCTAAAAGTTTTTTTCTCTGTAGAAGTAAGATAGGTGAATTTTTTTTGTTTGTTTATAGAGTATGGATCTAGGTATCTCTGATAGTTTTTGTCCTAGTTTGAAAGCTAGGGTATTAATAGACAAAAGAAGGTTTGATATGAATAGATTTGATAAGAATAATGAAATATATGTTATATGTATGCATAGAAAGAATGTTGGGACTAAAAAATGGATGCAGGATCCAAAAAATAATTTGTTGCAGGTTCGCTACCATGATCCTAGTGCACAGTACAAAAAAGGTTGGGGATCATTTAACAAAAAGCGAGGATTAACCCTCTGTTATAGTTGCAGAAAAGCAAGACATGTTGCTAAGGAATTCCCTGGAAGAAGACCTAGTTGTCTCTATTGCAAAGACATGGACCATGAAGTGATGTATTTCCCTAGAATGATCGCTAAGCTTGAAGGAATGAATCTGAATCAAGGAAACCCTAAGGCAGATCTAGAAAAGGAAGAATCCCAGCAAGAATCAGAGAAGGTATTGATACAAGTGAAAGAGACCCTAAATTACCACCGACATGTCATATTATCAGAGATATTCAAAGAGAAGGAATGCATCGAAGAAATAATAGGGGACTTCAACATTGACTGTTTCCTAGATGAAGAAACACAGATGAAAATTATGCCAGAAAGAACCTGGGAAGCTATAGGAAGGCCTGTTATGATCCCTTCTGTAGGAGGAATACGTTTATTCATAGGAAATATAGTAAATCTATGTGGAAGGCTCACCCGGATACCTATGACTATGAATGGAGCTTCGAAAGAAGAGGACTTTGAGATTATTAAATTTGTTGAAGACAGAGCCCCATTTACCATGCTAATAGGAAAAACTTGGATTGATAGAGATGAACCCAGATGAAAGGAGGAAGAAGAAGTTTTGGAATATAAGAAGCAAGAGTTAAAATACTTTATGACTAGAAGGATCATGCACTTGATTAAGGAACAGAAGAGTAGATCATAGATATTTAATACTAGCAACTCAGATGTCAAGGCTAAGAAAACACTAGAAAATCCCCAGAACATTGAATTACCTATCCCAGACAAGGAAGAAGTATTACACATGAACCCTAGGAAAAAATATCAGTAGTGCAAAGTAACTAATACCAAAGAAGAAAAGACTCAGAATGATAAAAGCATTACCGAGACGAAGCTCATTGGAGAGAAGGCTAGAAAGTTAAGAAATAAAAAGGCTAATGTTGAAAGATTATAGGAGGTTCTGTAAGAGACCTCACAGAAAGAAAAATTGCAAAATTGGAACTTCATTGAAATATTAGAACAATGACATTTGCCACTTCTCCATGACAAATAAATATAGTTGTTGGGACCGATATATCCATTCAACTTCTGCTCCGAACAGGCATAAAAGAAATAAAGAGGCATCAT
>WSFP011525462.1:0-12299 GCA_009831015.1 Picea engelmannii | reverse complement strand
TTTTATCTTTTACCAGCTGCTTTTACCCCCTGGGCCTTTATCCCCTTCTTCCCACAAGACAAGATGTACCCTAGAAGGTCATCCTAATGGCCAGACTAGGGGAATGGGATGGATGAGCGGGATATAAGATGGAAAAGTGATAATATGGTGGGATCGGACGATGGCTCTGCAAACCCCCCTTGGTGGCTAACCAAGACCCATGAATACTGGCTTGCTAAGTTGCCCCATCAATCACCCCAACAATGGTCAAAAGGATTAGTGTAAGATCCAAGCAGTCATTTGAAATGAAAGGAACCTAATGCATACATAAGAAGGTTATAACGATCAAATAGGACACATACCATGATACCTCGGACCAATTACCTCATGGAGCAAGAGTCCTCTCCGATGCAAGCCCAGGCCGGTAGTGATGGAAGCTGGTACTAATGACAGGACAAAGCTGTCTGAGAAGAAGAAAGATGGGCCCTCCAGGGCCATGCTCAAGTCGCTCCTGCTCTCGGTACTCCATGTCTAGGACCATGTGGGCCTCGAGACATGATCTCCTAGTTATCCCTAGATATCGGGGATAACAGGCCCGAAGACATTTTTCCTTTTTACCTTTTCATTCCATGTCGATCCATTTTGATAGGTAATGATCTCTAAATTGGCATATAGGTAAGGTTTTCTCCTCCATTCATTTTTGCGTTATCCATCCCCTATTTCATTTTTCCTTAGGATTGACCCCACTGAGTTGTGAAAAAAAATATTCTTTGGTGTTTAGAAGTGTCGTGATTCATGTAGTGGAGCCTACCTTCCATGGGCGTCCTAGCTTAGGCCACCTTTGCATATTGGTTCCGATGCTGCAAGTTTTCTATTAGGATCGAGAGTCTTGTTTGGTCCCGCCATCAATTTGCATTGAAGCTACATATCTTCTTCTCAATATTTTTCTGGCCATTGCCTACATGAATCCCCCTACCACATGTTGATACTTATATCAATACCTTTTTCAGATTCTTCAACAAGAATTGTATTCTTTACTGGCATATAGGGTAGGTTCCATTCCTCCTGCACAATGCATCTATCTATACCGAACACATATTTTTTGTAGGGTCAACCCCATTCATTAGTGACATCATACCTTTCCAGCTTCTTAAAGGTGTAACTCACGAATGGTAGAGATTACCTCTCCATGGGTGTCCTAGTTAGTACCTCACTGACATCTTTGACACCTATGTTGCAGTTTCTCCATAGGTTTGGAAGCCCCCTTTAGTCCCGCCATGTCTTTGCGTTGAAGCCTCATGACTTCCTCTCTATATTTTTCTGGCTAGCTCACCTTCCGAGGCTTCCAAACTCTGTTGAGTTGTAATTGCATTACATATTAACCACCCATTCTTTTAGGCCTAATTTCGGGCCCAACTTGGTCTTGTTAAACTAATTGCTTATGCATTCCTATCAACAACCAACCTTGCAAATTATTCTTTTGTGACTCGACACCTTAACCCCAAAGGAAACATTCCTTGAGTGTCCTTATCCCACACATGCTTCCTTAAATTGAGCATAGGTATGTTCCTTGCACTTTGGAACTAGTTTTCTTACTCACAACACTCATTTCCTCCACTGTACTATAGCATTATTTTATTCCTTTTCAGGCTTTAATAATATGAAAAAGACAAAAAAAATAATAAAACCAAAAAGAGGTGGAAAATGTCTATCTCTTTTGTTGGCATTTGTCTTGTCTTTGTTGAACAAAGCACAATCTTTGAGTCAATGTCTCAATATTTTGGGTTTAGTATGGTTTTATGAGACTCTTTCTCATTGTTGAGTATAATCTCCCCTGATTGGTTATTCTTCCAACCATATGGAGCATTTGTGGATGCCTCATGTATCACAAATGTATCCCAGTTTATAGTCATGCTGCCTAAGTCACATAATGTGTCGTACTTTTGTTCAAGGGAAGTTTCAGCCTGAGTCGACCATTCTGCCGTAAGTATCTGACCTTTCAATTTGGCCTTCCCAAGTTCGTCAATTTCATCTCATTATCACAAGTATCTATGTCTCTTACTCGTGCTAGTATAGAAGGTCCCCATTGACTTATTTCTAACGGGTCTGCTCTTATCGACTTCGACACATTACTCTGAGAGTATGACCTAGAGTAGCACCCTGGGCCTATTTCCATTATTTATACGTGACCTTGTGCTCAATAGATGAAAAACCATAATTGGTCATTGACTGAGTGGTTTCCCTTGTGTTTGACGTCAACAAAAATCATCACAAATAGGGATTTTTGCGGTACCTTGGTTTCCATTTGACCCCATTGGTGGATTCCTCGTCTTTGTCAGTAATCTTCATTATTGGATACTATTAAGAGAGTCTCTGTCGCAATCTATTCCATCTGGTGCATGCCAGATTCATACCTCAGTGTGGTCCTTACAATCTGTTCATGCAAGTCCTTCCAAATCTTTGGCCTTCTGCTACCCGTCGCGCTGGATGATGGAGGATGCCTTAATTACTTCCTTCCAGCGGATCTATTCCTATCAAATTCAACACATATTTCTCTAGGATAAGGATCTAGAGTCATATTTGGTACCTTGGGTCTTGCAGTCATAAGTGGTAGGTTCCTTGCTATTGATAGTGGGAATACATCAATGCCCCTTGCTCGATAGATTCTACCAGGTGTTTGACATCAGATCATTTATGCACACTTGTTAGATTGTACCATGGTGGGTTGTCTTGTGTTTGTTAAAGATATACATCAATGATTAGTAGTCAAATGGTGTCTCACTATGTTCAACCCAAGAACATCTATTCACATAGTGTAGACTCATACCACGATGGATTGTTTTGAAGACTTCAGGTGAAGTACGAGCATCACATATTTTTTGCTCCTACCCGACATATATTGTAACAACCCATAGACATTGGTACTTGTAGAGGATCAATTTTTTCACTCCATTGGTCCCATATATCCTCTGCTTTCATTTTGAGACATAACTCCACCATGTATCTATTCGTGGCTATGATCTACTTTGACATGGATCCACTGTGTATTCCTCGTGGCTATGCTTGCTACTTTATATATATCACATGGATCCACTATGTATTGTTCGTGTCCATAGACATTAGTCATAATCTCATATATATTCTATGGATACACAATGTAATTGATTTGGTGACCATGCTTACATCACTCCTCAACATGGGTATGTTTGACTTGGGAAGATAATATTCTTACTTGATCTCTGCTGATGGTTTCTGTTGTTGGATTGATCCGAATTTATGAGTGGAACAAGATAAATAACATAATGAATACAATAACACGGAGATACAAAGAACAACAACAAATATCTAGTGAACAATAACTTATATTGAATAAATAAAATAGGCCGAAACTGTAAAACTGCAGAACTGAAAACAACTTGCTCGGATAGTAGTAGCTATCTCTGAGAAGAGATGTGGCTGCTACGTGCATCCGTATGAGTAGAATGAATACAATGAGGATCCATAGGCCTTTCTAACATTACTCATGAATTCCAAAACCCTAGACATCCAAAAACCTAACCCTAGGAGATGAAACTCAAAAATTTTTGTGGGCCTTGATGGGTAAGTTGGTACCTCAATTTCCCGGAGTCGTAACTTTTGAATACGACCTCCGTTTTAGGTGCGTGATAGCCCATTGGAAAGGTATTTTCGAGAACTACACATTATGCCATCAAAATCTGACTCCGTCTACAATTTGAATGTGGCAAGCCAGAAAAACACTATTTAGGGACCCGAAACAACCCTGGAAGTACAAAAAGATGTGCTGACATGAAAATTCCAAAATAAGCCAGTTGGATTAGGTGGGCGGCCACCAGTATCCACTTGGAATATGTGTAGGGTTTCAAACAACCCCGAAATTATAGAACCCACAATTACAAAGAAGGACAAAAGAACATACTGAACTAAAAACTGTCAAGAGGAGCCAGTTGGAATAGGTGGGTGGCCACCAATATCCACCTGGATCAATACTCCCCCTTAGGAAACAATGGTCTCCATTTCTTTGAGTTACCCCATCAGGTGAGGAAAATTCTACTGAATTTGGCCTTGGGTGAGCCACTTGCCTTGGTGTAGGAGCTTCCCTGCCTTGACAACCCGATAAAGCGGGATCCTTTGCTAGTGAGTGCCCTTAACCTGTGTGTCCACTATATGATCAATGGATGATTGTTCCATGCAGTCAAAGTTGAGCTCTGTTGGTGTCAGTTGTTCGACGATCTCCGAGGTTTCCAATAATGGTGGAAAATATGGCCGAAGGAGGTCCACATTGAACACTGGGTGAAAGACAAGGAAGGGTGGAGTGTTGATCTCAAAAGCATTGCTACCCACAACCTTGGTGATAGTGTAAGGCCCATACAAAAATGGACAAAGCTTCCGATGGGGCCCTGTAAGGTTCTCTTTCTGCAAATGTAACCAGACCTTATCTCCCACCTGAAACTGGTGTGGTACCCGGTGATGATCATGGCGTTGCCTGTACTTAGCATTGGATTTCTGCAAAATCTCATGGACCTGTTGGCGGATGTGATGAATCCGCTCAATGAACCTGGTGGATGTTTTAGCCTCATACTGGACATGGGAAGATTCTTCCTATGTGGTTGCAAGAGGTAGTGCAACATACATGGGACCCAAGGGTTGGAATCCCAACCCCACCTGAAATAGGCTATGGTCGGTGGAGGTATGGATAGCCCTGTTGTAGTTGTGCTGAACATAGGGAAGACTCTCATCCCATGTACGTGGATTCTTAGAGTTGTACATGTGCAGGATGCGCACAATAATGTGATTAACGAACTCTGTTTGGCTGTCGGTTTGGGGGTGGAAAGCAGTGGATTTAGTGAGCTTGGTTTCCAACAGTGACCAAAGAATTGACCAAAATGTGCTAAGGAAGATGTTGTCCCGATCATAGATGATGGTCTATGGGATCCCAAAATGGACCCACACTCATTCGAAGAAGAGCTTGACAGTATCTTCCATTGTGATGCTCTTCTTCCAGGATGTGAGAATGGCCATCTTCGAAAACCGATCAATTACCACAAATACACAATCATTGCCTTGCTTGGTGGACATAAGGCCATACATGTAATCCATCAAGATGGATTCCCAAGGCCTCTATGGAGTAGAAAGAGGGGTATATAATCCTTGCTTCTTGATGGTTGTCTTGGAAATGGCACAAGCAGTGCAAGATCTGATATACTTGCTGACGTCTTGTCGAAGTTTTGGCCAATAAAAATGTGTTTGTAGAATGACCACATTTTTATCCATGCCAAAATGTCCTGCCATTTGACTGTAATGAGCCTCCCAAATCATCTTTGCACACTCTCTTGCAGGATCACAGAGATGGCCCAGATGGCATAAAAGTCTGTCTTGAATGTGAAAATCAGTGACATTCGCGCCTGTACCCAAGAGCTGATAGGTGGTGGAGAAGTCTGGATATTGTTGATAAAGTTGGGGCCACTCAGATGTCTCATGCCCACAGGAATGGAGCACGGTGGTGAGTGCAACCACGGGAGGTCGACTGAGGCAGTCAACGACACAATTTTTGGTCCATGTCTTATACTTTATGTTGAGATGGAATTGTTGTAGGTAGCTTGAACACTTTTGATGGTGGTCATTTTGCAACTTCCCCTGTGTCTTTATGAACTACAAAGGCTTGTGATCGGTGTGGATGATTGTCTCCTTTTCTAGAATGCAATGTTTCCATTGACGACATCCTTGTACAATGTAATACATTTCCTTGTCATAGGTGGGGTATTTTCGGACAATATCTGAGAGTGTCTCACTATGGTATGCTACCGGATGATCGTGCTGAGTGAGAACTGCACCTACAACATAGTCGGATGCATCAATCTCAATCATGAACGGTTGTTGCAGATCGGGTAAGGAGAGTACTAGAGATGAGCTCATGCGATGATTCAGATCATCAAATGCTAGTTGTTGTTCCTTCCCCTACGTGAAATTTTCCCTACCACCGCCCTTGGTCACTTGGCTGAGGGCCCATGCAATATGGGAGAATCCCAACACAAACCATCGATAGAAGTTGGCAAGTCCCAAGAAGCTCCAAAGCTTGGTTAGTGTGGTTGGGGCTGGCCAATCATGAGTGACTTGGATATTAGTTGGATCAACATGTACCCCATTCTCATCAACAATGTAGCCCAAGTATTGGACCTTGTTCATGCCAAAGGATAATTTTTCCAAGTTGGCATATAGCTTGTGCTGCCACAGAGTGCTAAAAAATTTCTGAATATGCTGCATGTGCTCCTCCCAAGTTCTACTGAAGATGAGGATGTCATCCAAATATACCACCACAAAAGAGTTGGGGAAGGGTCTCAATACATCATCCATCAACCTCATGAAAGTGGATGGTGCATTTGTTAAGCCAAAGGGAATGACCAACCATTCAAAGAGACCTTATTTAGATTTGAAAGTTGTCTTCCATACATTAGTTGGTTCGATGGAAACCTGGAGGTAGCCAAACTTTAGGTCAATCTTGCTGAACAAATTTCCCCCCTTGAGTTGGTCAAGAAGGTCATCAATTCTGGGAATTGGGTACCAGTTCCTGACTGTGATTTTTTTTATTGGGTATCTGCACCAATACAATCAGGCTTCCACAAGGGGAGGAGCTGGTTCTGATGTGATCCTTTTGAAGAAACTCTTGGATTTGACGCTTGATTTTGTCATTTTCCATCAACTAGCGATGATAGATTGTTCCATTAGGTAGAGGTGCACTAGGGGTTAGATAAATTGGATGCTTGACTTGGGAATGCGTTGGTACTTTGGTGGGTGAGTTGAAGATGTCTCTGTACTCTTCCACAATCCCATCCACTTGCTTCTGCTGCAAAGAAAGGATCTATGTAGAGGCCACAAATGTGGCGACAACCTTATGCTTACTATGAGAACAGATCACAAATAAGACGAACTTCCTGGTCTGTGAAATGAACTTACTACATTGCTTAATAAAGATTAAGGAAATAGCGGTAGGCGACACTACCTCTAGTATCCTGTACAATTATCTACCCAAATTAATAATAACACTGCGGGGTCTATACTCATACACAACATGTCGCTTCCACAAATATGGTTGTACTAAAAGAACATCACAAACTTCAAGGGGAGAAATATCACACAATACCTCGTCTTTGAAATGATTGATGCCATAGGGTAGATGACACTATTGGTTGATGCGTTTATCTCTTCCTTGGTGAAGCTAGCCGATGGTGTAGGGATACGGGCATGGTGTCGTCAACATGTCCAACCGCTTGATGAAATCTTCTAAGATCAGGTTCTTATGATTGCTGCTATCGATAATGAAATGAAGCAGAACCCCTTTTCATCTGTGAGTGAAAGAGGCATTCCCCTTCCTTTGGTTCTTCTGGTTCACTTGGCTGGACATTGGTGGTAGCAACAATGGCACTAGGTTCAACATTGATAATCTTCTTCCCTCCTTCTAGATTTGATTCAAAGTCAGAATCTTCCTTTGACCTGGAAGCTTTCAGCTCGACCACCAGTGACTGCTTGGAGCGACATTCTTCGGTGTTGTGCCAAGGGATTTTATGTATTCACACCATTTTCCCATGTCCTTCTTCGACTTCTCATTACCTTTCTTGTGTTTTAGCTTGGACTGGTTGTCCTGAGAGTGACCATATTTTATCTGTGCCTTATTTTGTGGGTTGGGGCCACCTTTTCCCTGCTTCGACTGTGAGGAGTTTGCATATCCAAAATCTTGTCTTTTCTGCTTAAATTTCTGCTCGATCTTGACAACATACCTATAAGTTGTATCCAATGATGCGATGTACAAAAACTCCATTTCTGTTGGAATGTATCTATGCAGACAACGTTGATATTTGAGTACCAGATGTCGCTCAGAATATTTGATACCCAATTTGGTGCATAGGGTATAGAAAATATTGGTGAAATCTAGTACTGTCTGGTCCCTTTCCTGACGCAGGGTGTCCCATCTTGTGTACTAGTCCTCGTAGCTTCCAATAGGGTATTACTTCTCTTTAATGGAATCCCTGAAGGAATCCCACGTGGGGGAAACCACAAATATTACAGATTCCTCTATGGCCCTTTGCTCAGAGTAAGTATCCCACCAATCCTTAACATAGAGGACTCCTTGAGGAGTGAAAAAGTGATCTTTTCCCTATCGAAAAAATTGAGTACCAAAAAATACCCTTCAAGCAGATTCAACCATTTATCTACAAAATCCACATCTATCAGTCCTTCAAATAATGGAATATCAAAATTTACCTGTACCTTGAAGGGGGTTGCATGGCTGCTTGATGAAGATGCGTCTCCCGTTGGTAGCCGTCGAAGGATCTGTGTAAATTTGTCCATCATTTCATTCCTTTTTCGCACAAGGTCTTCCTCGAGCAACATTTTAAAAGGATCTCATGCTCCATCATCTTTCTTTTTGTCCCCCATGGATTGTTGTTGGGCTTAGCACGACTGTTCTTGCAAAGGATCGACTGGTTTGAGTCCCAACTTCTTGTACGTAGTTCTTGTTGGGGGCATGCATGAAGAAAAATAAATGAAGAGAAGACTGCTCCGATACCACTGATCCATATTTATGAGCATAATGAGATGAATAACAGTCTGAATACAATAACACAGAGATACAAATAACAACAATAGATATCCAATGAACAATAAACTCTATTGAATAAATAAAATAGTTTGAAACTGTAAAACTGCAGAACTGAAAACAACTTGCTCGAATGGTGGTAGCTATATATGAGAAGAGATGTGGCTGCTACACACATCCGTTTGATCAGAATGAATACAATGAGGCTTAAATTCTTAAATGATTCTTGTATATTGCATCAAAATGGCTTTGTTAAATGAATCATATTTTTTCGTCTATATCTTGCAACATAAAAATATAGTAATTTTTACTATGTAAGCTCGTATAACGAGCACATAGGAGGAGTCACGAGAAACAATGCAAACCAAAAGGGTTATCATATTTTTGTCTGACATTTCTTTTAGGATTTTATGACGACGTATTTTATAATATTTCAACCACCAGTCGATTGAATTGTGACACCCATTCAATGTTTGCAATATCATAATCAAGTCATATCCTTTTTACTTCTTTTATTTTGCAATGACAGACACGAGCGAATTACACATATCCATACACAAGAAGGTAATTAGTTAATAGAAAATTGATTTGATAAGATTGTTATTTATTACACAACATAAAATGGAAGGAGCCACATTTTTTTTCACTTATAAGAAATGGGTATGAAGTACAACAAATCACTCTTGGAATGATGATAGAAATCACAACTCTTATTTGCTTGTTCATTATATGATGACATCTCCCTTAATCATCATATATCAAATCAAATATGAAATATAGTAAGCACCAATAGTGATTCTAAAGAAATCTAAATGCAAACCCATCACTCCTTGGAAAATCAAGTTAAGATGGATGTGTGTGGGTTATATATATATATATATATATAGTTATTATTATGTTTTTTCTGTTGTTGTTGAGAGAAAAAATGATAGATTGTATTGAAATAGGTGTTTGGCCGAACTTGACAACTTGATAATACAAAATTTATGAAGGATGGATCCAACTTGCAAAGATTTCCTCCTCCCGTCAAAGAGATGAGAGGAGGGAGTCCAACATTTTTTCCTTCAATAACTCATTTTTACTATTTTTTGAGTACATGAATAAATTATTAAAAATTTCTTGCATAATAAAATGCATAAACAATACATAATTAATGATTTTGAGGAGTTCTCCCTAGTTGAACTGTGTAGAGTTCATATTTATATGATGACCCAAGAAGATATTTGATTCTGCCTTTTTTTCTTATTGTTCTCAACTTGATTTCCTTCCCCTTATTAACAAAGGGAAGGGACATGAACCTTTCTTCAGGGTTTCAACGAAATACGAAGATCTAGATGTTACATATGAGTGGACAAGTTGTAATGAGCATTTAGTGGGAGGGTAAATATCCCCTCCATCCTCCTCTTCCATCTTAAATTCATTCTCCTCATCCTTCTCTACTTCCTCTGAATATTTCGTTGCTTCCTGTTCTTCCTCTACTTCCTCTTCTTTAGTGGGAGGGTAAAGATCCACTCCATCCTCCTCTTCCATATTTGCATTCTCCTCATTCTTATCTTCTTCCTTTGAATATTTTGTTGCTTCCTCTTCATTTTCAATCTAAATGAGTTTTCGTTCTTGCCTCAAATGACACATCTTATATGTTCTTTGATGCAATATCCTTTGGTTCCACTTGGATCTCTGATGATACCACTCCAACTTTAGGATCTAAAGGGGTCTTCAATGGATCCACTTTAATATTTTCCTTTTATGCTTCCTTTGGATCTTCACAAACCTCAAATCTATTCCTGGAAGGGGTGGATGGTCTAGTCTACGATCTTTATCTGATATGTGGTCCCTTGGACTATTGATTCCTACTCCTTCTAGATACTTTCTTGAAATATTTGTACTTTGTTTCATTGGATGGATTTAAAGACTTCTTTCGGGGGGGGGGCGTGCATTTCTTTGATTCTTGGGAAATAATTTACAAAATTTCCATACTCATGATGAGTATCATATTTGAAAGGTATTTTCTCGTAGTCTAGGGCTTGTGGATGGATCCAACCCTCCATATTGAGTTGCACTGCCTCTGGAAGGCCCTTCTTCAAATTGACTTCCACACAAATTGTAACACATGAATACATATTTCCTTTTGGCTAAAATCGATCAATATAATGGCCTAGCTTGTCTCTAATGTCTCTGAGAGTGATTTCATCCTTGAATATTATGGGGAGGGGCCGTATCCTGACCCACACACGGCCAATATAGATCTCCATATCTAGATCAAAATATAGAGTCCAATGGGAGAAGAATATTTTGATCCAGATTGGATCATTAGATTATTTTTCATCTATCTAGATGTTTTTAGAGTGGAACAAATTGGAGGAATCAACTTGCAGGGTCATTTTAGTGGTAGTTCCCATTTTAGAAAATTGGGGTTCGAAAACTTCCAGAGCCATTTTGAGGCATTAAACAACTTTTTTTTTCGGTTTTTGTCTTTGGAACTTTTGCACACACCCTTGAAGGTGTTCTACACTCTGATACCTTTCCAACTATGCAAACTATTCATTAATTGGAGTTAGTATGCAAAAGTTATGCCTCCCGCAAGATGAACTATCATGTTGACCACCATGGTACAAGAGGATGCCACACTAACCCCCATTAGTCATGCATATGGGGCTAGCCACATGAGGAATTTCAAGAAGATTATAGAAGGTTCAAAACCCTATCACAATTGAGGGTTGAGGAAGTAAAAAACCTACCCCTAGATGACTATCAAATTATGTTAAATACCGAGCCACTAGGAGGAGAAGGGGTTCCAATATTTTGTAATATATATTTTTCCATAGCTAAGAAAAACATACGAGAGTGGCATTTTGTGAGAAAAACAGAGGAGGAGAGATTATGTAGTAACCATACATGCCATATATCCAAGGAAACTCTACAGAGAGTGCCTCTTTCTTTGTACTTGCATCATTTATTTCCACATTTTATATATTTCGTGCATAAGAAGAAAACCAGTAAATAAATATTCTGGAGATCTAAAGGAAAAATAACCTTAATAGTAAAGATTTTAGTATTTAATTAGATCTGTTGTGATGAACATCTCCAGTGGAATATCCATGACAATTTACAGATCATATTGGTATAAAAGCAAGTTTTTATTTTGGGTATTTGTGGGAATTTGCAGTATCTAGGAATCAACTTAAAGAGAAGTCACATAAACCCTATCCATGGAGGACATGTCTATTCATAATAACCCTTGAGATCCAGTGGAAGAAATATTTGAGTGGTTGGAAGAACAAGTTATCGCCATCAATCCTAATATTAACCTCCTCATGGTGGCTCTAACAAGCAAACTCAGACCATTTGAAGATGATGGAGGCTCTACCTCAAATATAAAATCGAAGGGAAAATAGAGAGATTGAGAATACTCAAAAAAAGAATCGCGAAAATAATCCAAGAAAGAGAAGTCGAGTTCGAGTGTCATTAACCCTTCATAGTCCCTATTCAAGATGGAAGCGAAAGTGGACATGAAGTGGACATAAAGCCATACCAAGGTGATATTGATGCATTAAAACTGAATTATTAGTTGCAACAACTAGAAGTTTATTTTATCATTCACCATATAGATGAAGGGCAAAAGATTTCATTAGCTAGATTGAAGTTAGAGGGCCATGCTTTGACCTGGTGGGAAATCCACACATGAAAACTTAGGTTGGAGGGTGATCCG
>WSFP011525459.1:0-12300 GCA_009831015.1 Picea engelmannii | reverse complement strand
TACAAAGGGATTATAATGAAAACAAGAGGTAAGAAAGTTTGAATGTGAGTGGAAGAGCTATGGAACCCTACGCAAAGTGTTAAGTTTTGTTGTTGAAAACTGCATATATGGAACTGGATAAATCTTGACCATTAATAATCAGAGATCAATGACTAAGAATAAAGGAATGACTAAGAATAAAGGATTGGGACTCGATACCCGGTGGGATATATTAGATTCCACATCAATGCCACGTGTCTAGTAAGATGAGTGTCACATCAGAGGGAGTCCATGTCAATAAAATGTGAGTGCCATAACAGGAAGCTCCGGATATTCCACATGTCAAGACATGTACCGATGCCACATTATCTAGTATACATGTAGAATAAGTCCATGTGGAAGCCACCTCATCTGCAAAATTAGCATAATGGATCAGAACAATCGAAAAATCAGGAGTATGTGAAGAAATAATGAAATGACCACAAACCTGCGAACCCATGGAAATGCAGTGAGATTTTGAAAAATTAACTAAGTATCAAGAAAATCATGGATTGTTGTGGAGTGGAAAAGAATCAAGAGTATGTGAATAAATAATGAAATGCGCGCGAACCTACAGACTCGTGGAACTATAATGAGATCTCAAAAATTGACTAAGTATCAAGACACTGTGGAGTTAATGAAGTATGGTGGGTCAGTGAGCATGGCGTAGAAGTATCATGATGTCTCGTGGAGAATGGTGAGATCTCGAAAATTGACTAAGTATCAAGAATGAATCGAGTGGATGGAGATGTCACGGAGCATGGTGAATTATGAAAAATTGTGTAATTATGGGTGCAAAATAAGTGTGGTGGAATGAGAAGGTGTATTCTAGAGTTTGCGGAAGGTTGAATGCAAATTCCTTATACCCGCGGTGAAATGCTTGAAAATTTTCTAAGTATAGTTTCCAATGGCCCGTGAATAAGATCAATGGCTGAGATTTAATTGAGAAGATGATCGGAAAGTTGTTGAGGTTTGAAGCAATGTTGCATGTGCTTATGGCACTGCTAATGTTGCATGAACCAAGTAAAGTGGTTGTTGTGAAGCATGATTTAAGTGAGTGTGGGTCATGTGAAGAGAAGCTATGAGGTTATGAGGTCTGAGAATGCTAGATAATGAAAGGAAGATAACGTAATCATCTAAGGGTGGCTGGGAGGTGCAAGGTATAAGGAACTTTTGAAATCAAGAAGATTGTGAACTGAAGGAATGTGTTACGATAACAGAGACAAAGAAACAGTATGATGCAAGTGAAATCTCGAGGGAAAGAGAATATTTAACATTATTGACAGATTGAGTATATTGGTGTCTCCAATAGGTTGGTGCCTACATATTGTTGAGTCGGTTCTCAAATAAGGGGATTCGTGTCCCCTGCAGGTTGGTGCCTGCAAATATAGCAGTTGTAGGTTGGTTCCTACAGAAAGTGTTGAGTTGGTGCTCAACTAAGGGGATTGATGTCTCTTACAGGTTTGTGCATGCAAACATTGTAACAATAGGTTGGTGCCTACATGATTATATAAAAAAATATTTTGTGGTTTTCTCCCATTTGGGTTTCCAAGTTAAATATATGTGTACTTTGGATTGTATGGTTGTTTTTTTTATCTTTAACTGTTATAGTTGGTAAATAAACACATTGATAAATCTTGTAAGAAAATAAAAAAAGTGTTCTCATATTGATTCACCCCCCCCCCCTCTTAAAATAAATAAGTGTGCCAACAATTGGCATCATAGCGAGGTTCCTTCAGAAACAATCTAACCACTGGAAGGTGAATCCTTGCAGTACAAATGGATAAATAAGAAGGCTTTTCCAGAAACAAAACTCCATTATTTGATGGATAAAATTATGTCTTATGGAGCATAAGAATGAAAACCTATTTTATGGAACTTGGGTTTGACATTTGGAGTGCATTTGAGAATGGTTACACAACCCTAGAAACTCCACCAGTAGATATAGATGGAAATAGGTTCAGTAATAATAATTCTAGGGCCAAGAATGCAATTTTGTGCAATCTAGTAGAATCAACATTTTTCAAAGTCATGCATTGTCGTTTAACAAAAGAGATGTTGTAAAAGTTACATAATATATATGAATAAGATGACAAGGTCAAGAAGGAAAAACTACAAACCCATAAAGGACAATTTGAGACCCTTAAGATGAATGAAGAATAGAATACTGTGGCCTATTTCCTTCATGTGGATGAGATTGTCAGCACCATCATAGGATTGGGTGAAGAGGTTAAAGAAACCATCATTGTGCAAAAAGTTCTTAGGACACTTCCCTCAATATTAAATCCCCAAATCTATGTTATTGAAGAAATAAAGGACTTAAACTATCTGACAGTGGATGAGTTACATAGAATCCTCACTGCATATGAAATGAGGATAGAATAGGATAAGCCAACAAATACATCAAGAAAGGAAGCATCCTTCAAGGCATCAAATAAGATAAATATAGAATAATACAAGACGAGTCACAACTCAAATAGTGAATCAGACATAGAAGGAGCTAACTTTGTCAGTAAACTCAAAAGGGGGACAAAAAAATGCAAAGGTAAGATTCCCTTCAAATCCTTTAATTGTGGATAAGTAGGACACTTTTATACTAAATGTCCTTATGCAAAGAATATAAATAGCAATGTAAAAGAAGATTCTAGTTTCAAAAGGTAGAATAAGGGTAACACTAAAAAGAGGAGAAAATTCTATAAACAAAAGAAGAATCTATATACTAATGAAGACAACAACTCACCTGATGATAGTGACAGTGAAACAGAGGAAATTCTCTTTTTGGGTTTAGAAATTGTTAGCATTGAGAGTCACACTCAAAATGCTATGAGTGCAAGCCCAGTACCCATCAAACGTGGAAGATAAAATTTGTAGTAAATGAAAAATGGATGAAAAACTCTGAAAAGAATGTCAATCACAATTTACTTCACACAATATGCACCAACAAATAAGGATATGAATAACTTTGATAAGGTTTATAGAAAATAGGATGAGTAGGTGGAAGACTTAATAAGAAGAAAGTTAAATGTTCGTCATCTACATCAGGTAGTATGACATACATATAAAGCAGAACTCTCTGAAACAAGAAATTCTTATAATCAAAGAGATGAATTATGATATATTTGTAAACAACATTACAACAGATCCTCTATTGCAACAAGATATAAATCAGTCAAATAAACCTTTCACTGGAATATGATCAGAATTAGAAGACAACAAGATGGTAGGAAAAAGAAACGATTTTCATTATCCAGAGAATCTTAAGTCTGATACATAAAATAGAAGGTCTTTATGTAAAATACACAGTATAAAATATGAGTCTCTATCAATCCATTCTAGCCTCCATCAGTTTTACCCAAGTCTATTTATAACCTAGATTGTTTCTTTACAGCATTACAATCTGAATAACAACCTTCCTAGCATTCTTGTTCCTTCAAAGGGGTGAGGCAACAAGTGGACAAGTGAAGATAATAGACTATTATTTTTCTGGAAAATGTTTTCGATGTTCATAGCATTCCTTTATGGTTGATGATGTCTCCCTTCGAGTGCATATCCCTTCGGCAGGTGGCCACCCAGATCACAAATAACCCTTTAGACATCTATCATGCATCCATCGAACACATGGTCGATCGTTCCTCCACCAAAAATCCGAAAACATGAGTTTGTAGCGCAGTGTTGCAAACTGTCTTAATTTGTTTCTGGCTTGCCTTCAACAAATAGTTCTAAAATATAAACCAAGAGCTCAGGCCTGATGTGAATACCTCCATTTCAAACACTATGTTTCCAAATAAACTCATCTTATCATGTGACAAAGATATTTCAACATTCTCATTCAAAAGACCGGAATGTTCAATATTTTCTCTGGATCTTCATTCAGACACCTTGGTAAACAAAATCTATTCCCAACATGACATACATCACCGTGAATGGACTGACTTCTGCATTTAATCTCATATAAAGTTTATTCTTGGAACTATCTTGGGAAGTTTAGGAAGCACCTCTTCTGCAAGTTTGCACACATGCTCTCATTTACCCTCTGAACAAGAAGTTGCACCCATCCTTCTTGCATTTGAATGAACTTTCTCTGTACTTTGGTTGAAGAGAAAAACATCAACAATCATAATTTTATAATATCACAAAATGCCTCTAACCATGACAGGGGATGTTCATTAGTTAAGAGAGTTTCACTACGCATTTCAACCCAAAGATCCTTCTTTTGTAAATGCATTTGACACTAGTGTGCTATGTCTCAAGAATTTCCCTCAATGCTCGACCCCTGGTTGACTTGTTATTCATGCATCTAGAATCATCAGGGTTTTAAAACTTGAAATCAGGCATTGGCTCTTAAATTTTAATTTGTTGAATGTTGTCGATGTTAGGCACGCACATTGGCACTTGGCATCTGATTACAGATACAATGTATTTGAAACATGTATATGAATGTTGGGCAATGATTCTTTGAATTATTTTCTTAACCTTGGCATGAGCATGGATGTTCAATATCCAGATGGAATGGCACTTCCTCAGTGCAAGTTGACAGCTAGATATTCACACTTGCATCTGAATATATAGGCATTTGACACTTCTTCCACTAACTCCTGCGTTTTTGTGTTTTGTCTTTCTGTGGATTTTGAGAAAAAAAAAACTAGACACTGTCAGCATAAACTTAAACTGCATCCATAGAACTCTAGTGAGGAGATTTCTTCTTAGTTGATCCATGATCCTCATATTTAGGAAAATCGGATATTATGCATACTAGGGTTTCATACTTCCTCATGGTAGTCTATTTTTTCATGTGTTCACTGCCTAAAAACACCTGTGGATACCTTTGATGCAACATTCGATAGAAACTTTAGTTGACACCTCCAACACCTGCAAATCTTCCTTGACACCTAGCATTAGAAATTTAAAACTGCGTTTTTATTTTATATGTAGGAAGGATATACCACATGGAAAAAGGACGGGGAAACTTTGTTGTTTATATGCATCGTCACTCCCAACTTAAATCGATGCATTTTGCACCTACTATTCTCCTCGTGGGCTTGGCGTTTGGCACTAGGCTTTGTGTTGATGACTTGAGTGTTGGTTTGATAGGTAATGGTTTATATAGATTAAGAAATAGATTTCAAATAGGATATATCATACACTCAAGCACTTAATGTTAAATGACAAAAAAAAAAAATTTGTATATATATATATATATAAACTTAAGACCTTTGGAGAAAAAATAGTAAAAGGTAAAATCACATGAAGACTAGGTAGACTTCAATAGGAATTCTAACATTTGCAGTGCGAAACCAGATGACGAAGACAATGAGATTCGATGAATTTTGACAAATTCAACAGGTATGAGTAGCATCTCAAGTGCAGGAAAGAAGATCAAAAGAGTATAAATTGGTCAAGATGGAGATTTGACATATGAATATTGGCTTGAAAATAGTACAGGAATTAAGGATCTAGACAAATGTTAACGAGGACATTCAAAAAAAAATTGGTGCATTTTTTAGTGCTAATGACGCAGTGAGATTCCACAACCTCCACCTCTTCGCGCTCTCCTGCTCATAGGATCGTTCAATTTCACTTTGAGCCGAAGCAGCTCTTTCGATTCCTCCATGGAACCTCTGCTAAAAACCCGATCCCCGGGTCCTTAATTTCCCCCACGGTCTTCTGCACTCAACCACGGACTTCCCCGATCTTAGTTTCGGGTTTCGGGGTTTCGTGATCCCTGATGTCAGGTGTTCCTGTTCTCTTGAACTCTCGAACTCTGATTTTCCGATGCGCTCCTTTCGGTCTTAGCCCCTCCTGGCTAAACTCCTAGACCATGTGACTAGTTCTCATAAGACCGCAGCCTTATATCTTTCGGGATTCGGGGTTTCGTCTTTTCTGATGTCGAGAACCTCTGTCCCCTCGAACTCCCGATCACTGATTCGCCGATATGGCACTTTACGCGTTATCCCTCCTGGCTAAGCTCCTGGCCCATATTACCACTATTCCCCGTAACCACAGTCTTACCTCTCATCGGGGTTTCGGACATCGCAATGCCGAAATGCCTGGACACTTTGTCCTCGAAATCCCCGATATTCCGATTCCTGATTCTCCGACGTGACGTCAGCTAGGCCCCGCAACAACAGAACTTTTATCCTTATTGGGATTTCCTCTATCGCGGTTTCACCACTCGCGATATCAAGCAACTCACTTTGCCGACTCCCGACTCCCGATAAGCTGACAGACGATTCCCTTTCGGGAAATCTCCCGAATACTCTGATCTCCTCCACGCGTCCTCCTATGATGGACGATTCTGATCGCCTCTCATGATTTCGTGACTTCTGATGTCCCGGATGCCTCGTTCTCAGGACTCGCGAAATGTCAAACTCCGACTTTCTTCAGATCTCTGACACACATCCCAAGTGAATGGATGATTCAGATCAATCCTCGTTGTTTCGAGACTTGAAATGTCCCGACTTTCTCGACCTCGAGAACTCCGATTTCCCGAGTGCCCATATACCGATGTCTAGTGTCTGGATCTCCGGAATGGACAATCACGTGACACGTGTCCTCTCTCAAACGGACAGTCAGATTTGTGTCGAGGTTTTTAAGGTGGACTTACTCGATCTCCTGTCCACGGGATTCCCGATATCCCGATGTGACGTCAGCTAGGCCCAAAACACAGAGCTCTCTCCTTTTCACCACTCGTGAAGTCGAAAGACTTCCTCTTCCAACCTCCGATGCCCAAGTCCTAGATGTGGGTAATCTCGTGACACGCGTCCACTCCCAAACGAACGGTCCAGATCAAATCTTGATGATTCGGGGTTCCTGGTGTCAAGTGACTCTCCTCACATCCTTAATATCCCCGATATCATGAACGCCGATATCCCGATACCTGTCGAGACTTCTACCTGGAGTGAGAAGGGTTAAACCCTGTGCACCTCCTTTCAAATATGACGACTAACAGGATTTCTAAATGAGATCCAACGGCTCACGATCTCTCCCTTCTGTAGGCTTCTCCTGAGCTTCTCCTGGACGTAGAAACCAACGGTCCAGATCTCTTCTCTGGTCGATCTGACAATGGCTGTGCTCCCTCCTGAGCTTGTGCACTTTCTTCCGAGACTTGGAAGAATTTCCAGTTCTCAAAGGCCTCAACCTTTGTCCTCTTTTTCCTCTGCGAACTCCTCAACCCTGAGCTTCGCCGCGCGTATGAAAGCGTTGTTCCTCCTGAGCTTTGTTTCTGAATCCTCTAAGGATTCTTGGACTTTTGCACCTCTGCAGAGTCTTACACACACAGAGTGTTGCCTCTCCTAAGCTTCTCACACGCTCAGACCCCTAAGGGATTTTGTCTTTCTTCCCTTCTCCCTCAGATGGAGAATACTTGGGTGCCCTCCTGGCTATCCCGCTGCTCAAGCAACCTCTTGCTGATTCTGCAGGGTGTTCAACAACCCTGTGAAGATCCTTCAGTGGATTCTTCCTCTAAATTCCAAAACTCAAAGAGTTCTCTTCTCTTTTATGTGCCTGTCTGCACAATATCTCAAATGCCCTCCTGGCAGAGTGTCTTTTCCTTTCACTCGCTCAATGCCCACCTGGAAGAGCTCTCAGAATCCTCATTGATTCTGTTTCTTCTGACTGAACTCACAGTAGAGTTCCTTCAAATGCACCACTGTGCATATGCTCAATGCCCACCTGGCAGAGTTCTCAGAATCCTCAGTGATTCTGGTCCTTCCTGAACTCACAGCAGAGTTCTTCCTCTGTGCGCTCCTTGCACCTGCTCAATGCCCACCTGGTAGAGCTTCAAAGAACTCCTCAGAGCTTCTGTCTGCAACTGTTTCTTCTCCCACACAGCCTTGCCTCCAAGGTGTTCAGCAACCTTGAGGTCTTCCCTGAGTTGTTGATTCCAGTTCTTGTGCCGCATCACGTCTTTGTCTGAACCCGCAGTATTCAGAAGTGCAACCTCTGTTCACGACTATCAGAACCCACAGTGTTCTGTCACACCCTCCTGGTATGAAGCCTCAAAGACCTTCACCTAAAATCAAAACACACTCCCGCAAATGCATGATAACAACATACATTCATAGCATACAATGGAACACTCACAGACATTCATTCAACACAGAATACATGCAGGAAAAACTGCTCTTTGTATTAAATATGGAAAATGTCTATATTTACAATGTGTTCCTGAGCACGGGTGTAACAAGGTCTCGACTCTTCTCTTCTGCTCTCTACTCGCAAACCATCACACACTAACTACCAAAGAGATACAATAGATCTTTTTACATGAGGGGGCTCTTAGAGCTCTTCCCTCCAATCTACCTACCCTATTCAATTGCATTGAATGGGCTATCTATTCCAACATCTGGATCTAGATCTCAGCCATTCAAACATTAATGGTCAATCTACCTAACGCATGCACAAAGGCACGGCTCCACAGCTCACCAGCCTACAACGATTAATTACATTCAATTACAAATTAAAAGATGAGGGTTGCGCCTCTCTTCATCTTTGAATGCACGCGCTCGACATGGCTGGCTGGCTGGCTGGCTGGCTGGCTGATGTGGAGAGATGTGGAGAGATGCTCCTGCATCAGCTAACATCTGGCTCCTTCTAGGATGGAGACCTCCTGGTGAGTCTCCAAGAACCAACAGTTCCAGTTTCCTTATCCATTGGGATATGGAGTCATCTATGCAACCAACCTCTGTAACACTGCCAAAATCTGTCACTTATTCAAGAAAACTAATAAACATGTTGCAAACAAACCTCATACTGCAAATCTGATCAGACTGTGTGAACTGAAGAAAATAAAATTCTCGGGAAGCGAGCTTATTACCTACACTACCCTATTCTAACCAAATCTCCAATTTGCTCAAGTAAATGAAAATTTCCACAACAACAATTCAAGTAACTTCATGACTGGATTAATCCCATATCTACCACTGATTAAATAACAGAAATATAACATTATCCATAGATACTTCTTTAGAGAATAATACTCACCCACAAGTGTCGATGAAATGATGAAATATGAAATCTTTAGAGAATATGAAAGATATGACTCCAATAAAGCTGCTACTGGATCCTCAAAACCAAGATCACAATCATGATAATTTAGAAAAGATGATTACCAATGCATACATTCCCCTTTGCTGGAATATAGATGACCTTGTTGTTCTTTCGAGAGCAGCTCTTGATCATCAAGAGTGACAATTTCCTCCTCAGAAAAATGATCATATGATAATTGTATAGTAGGAGTTAAAACATTATGATTGTGATCAGCTATAAATATATAGTTATCTATATAATTATCCTTTACTGCATGCTCAAAATGATTTGGAAAATGATGATAAGCATGATGTACATCCCTTTCCATGAAAAAATATGAAAACATTGAAGAATAATGTTCCAAATATGAAAACACTCTTCTTGTTGATCTTGTGCATGTAGATCTTCAAAGTAAGCCTGATATTGAATCCTCTTGCAAGCTCAAATACTCTCCTTGCCTTCTTCAGCATCCTCAAAAAATCGTCTTAATGATGAATATTTCCTTTCTCTCAGGAGAAGGACAAGATCTGGATGTTGAGTTGATATGTATTAAACCATAGCTGCAGTCTCAGAAGGTCGGATCTCCAATGGCATGCTATGATAAAAACTGTAAAACCTCCTGTTGAATATAGTTAGAGCTTCATCTTCTTTTCTCCTTAAAACATGAAAATCATCCAGGTATTGATCAAAGGACTTATGCTCACCCCAATACTTTGAAAATGCATAATATAACTCATTCCAAGAACTAATGGAATCATCTCCCAAACCCTTAAACCACAAAGAAGCATTCCCAAACAAGGATTTGGAAAATAACCTCATGCTAACATCTTCATGTACTATCTCAAACTGATCGACAAAGTTCTCAAACTCTCCAAATGCTTCTCGACAGTGATATGATCTTCTCCGAAAAAATGAGGAAGACACTCAAAGAAGTTAAGAGGATAAGGATGAAGATGAGATGGAAGCCTTAAAGGTTTAAACATTTTCTCTTCGATTCTAGTTTGAACAATAGTGGGCTAAAAACGAGGTTTAACAAGTTGATTGCAAGGTATAGCAAAGACTTTATAAGGTAAATCAGCCTCATAATTCCCATGACTATAAGGCTACTCAATTTCAGGAGGGATTGAGAGACAAACTTCATCTTTCTCAATAGGTTGAGATGAGGAGACATGATAAACATCTACAACAAAGGAAGAATGGAGACCTTCTTCTTCCAAAAATGGATATACAAATGAATGTTGATGATCATCAGAGTAAACAAAGCAAAGGGTAATCCTTTTTATATGTAAAGGGAAAGACAGGAATGAACTAATGAAGAAGAACAAAAATTCATAGAGAATACTAATGAGTTGATACCTGGTTTTTCCCTTTCGTATTTTCATCTTTCTGTCAACGGGATATTTCCTCCATTGGAGTCTTTGATTGTGGAGTCGCCAGGTAGATGATTACAGTCAATTTATGTGTCCTTCTTTTTTCTAAAATCAAGAGTTGGATCTATGTTGTTCTCCCAGGGAATCTTTCTTCACACTTTTCTCCCCGGCAGCGACGCCAAAAATGTTAGCATTGAGAGTCACACTCAGACTACTATGAGTGCAATCCCAATACCCATCAAAGTGTGGAAGATAAAATTTGTAGTAAATGACAAATGGATGAAAGACTCTGAAAAGAATTCCAATCACAGTTTACTTCACACAATATGCACCAACAAATAAGGCTCTGAATAACTTTGATCAGGGTTATAGAAAATAGGATGAGTAGGTGGAAGAATTAATAAGAATAAAGTGAAATGCCTATCATCTACATCAAGTAGTATGACATATATATAAAGCATAACTCTCTAAAACAAGAAATTATTATAATCAAAGAGATGAACTCAGATATATTTGTAAACAACATTACAACAGATCCTCTATTGCAACAAGCTATAAATCATTCAAATGAACCTTTTACTAGATTGTGATCAGAAATAGAAGACAACAAGATGGTAGGAAAAAGAATTGATTTTCATTATCGAGAGAATCTTAAGTTTGATACATAAAATAGAAGGTCTTTCTGTAAAATACATAGTATAAAATATGAGTCTCTATCAATCCATTCCAACCTCCATCAATTTTACCCAAGTCTATTTATAACCTAAATTGTTTTTTTACAACATTACAATCCAAATAAAAATCTTCCTAGGATTCTTGTGCCTTCAAAGGGGCGAGACAACATGTGGAACAGACTACTATTTTTCTGGAAAATGTTGTCGATGTTCATAACATTCCTTTATGGATGATGAAGTTTCCATTTGAATGCATCTCCCTTTGGCAGGTGGCCACCCAACTCACAACTGACCATTTAGACATTTGGCATGCATCCATCGAACACCTGGTCAGTCGTTCCTCCACCAAAAATCCCAAAACATGAGTTCGTAGCATAGCACTACAAACAGTCTTAATTCACTATGTTTCTATCTTGTCTTCAAAAAATAGTTCTAAAATATAAACCAAGAGCTCGGGCCTTATCTTTCCAAATAATCTCATCTTATCTTGTGACAAAGATAACTCAACATCCTCATTCAAAAGACCAGAACGTTCAATCTTTGCTCTGGATCTTCATTCAAACACCTTGGTAAACACAATCTATTCCCAACATGATATACATCACCATGAATGGACTCACTTCTACATTTAATCGCATACAAATTTTATTCTCATAACTATCTTAGGAAGTTTAGGAAGCACCTCTTCTGCAAGTTTGACACATGTTATCATTTACCCTCTGAAAAAGTAGGTGTGCCCATCCTTCCTGCATTTGAATGAACTTTCTATGTACTTTGGTTGAAGAGAAAAACATCAAAAATCATAATTTTATAATATCACAAATTGCCTCTAACCATGACAGGTGATTTTCATCAGTTAAGAGAGTTTCACTACGCATTTCAACCCAAAGATCCTTCTTCTATCAGCGCATTTGACACTAGTGTGCTCTATCTCGAGAATTTCCCTCAACACTAGACACCTGGCTGACTTGTTATTCATGCATCTAGACTCCTTGGGGTTTTAATACTTCAAATCAGGCATTGCTCTTAAATTGTAATTTGTTGAATATTGTCTATGTTAGGCACAAGCATTGGCACTTGGCATTTGATTACAGAGACAATGGATTTGAAACATGTATATGAACATTGGGAAATGATTCTTTGAATGATTTTCTTAACCTTGGCGTGACCATGGATGTTCAATATACAGCGGGAATGGAACTTCCTCAGTG
>WSFP011525448.1:0-12300 GCA_009831015.1 Picea engelmannii | reverse complement strand
AGGACTTACTGGACATCAGAGAGAACCAGAAGAAAGCTTAGTCATCATGCTTTTATCCAGTAATAGTGCATAATGTTCTCCAAATTTTGCTTGATATTAAGAGGTTTTTTCAGAATCTATACTAGTAGTAGTTATCCAAAATCCTCTGTGAAGGATTGTTTCACCTCTTTAGATAGTAAATATTGAATTTTGGACAATTTCCAGGAAGTTTTTTTGGGACAGTTATCATATATTTGTATTATTATGCTGACCAGTGTGGCTGCAGCAACAATCTAATACAAAATATACACGTTCTTGTTAAAAAAAGAAATATTGCCATACGATTAATAGTGTTGTGTTCAAATTAATCAGATCGCGGACGAATTGGCTAATGTGGGCATTGAATGGAGAGGACCAAACCTCCGCTGCTATTCAGCCCAGCACCCCGATCATCCTATCCTCTAGCAATGTATTCGAAAAGTTGGTTCTGTAGATGTTTCCCCGGATGGGGTGCTAGTGGAGTCCCCGTGGCAATGGATAGGACCGGACACGGTGCAAGGCAACAAGGAGCCACGTGACCGGCCCGTGCAGCAGGACAGTGTCGTCCCGGGAGAGTTATTGCGTTTAAATATGCCATGATGGTCGAGGTAAGGGGCATTAACGCCACCCTTTGCTCCTCCGCACTCCATATTATGGCTTGGCTCGTTGTATTTGGCTTTGCACCTTGTTTGCGGTCTGAAGGGCTCCTCCCTTCATGGCGCAAACTTAACCAGACTCGTCCTGAGACTTTCTCCATTGTCTATCTGCAATTCTGGTTCATCCCTGTCCAGACCTGCTCACCTGCATCCATGAAAGAAAGAATTAGAGGAAAGCCGAAGAGGGTCTCACCCTGGAGGCCCCGTAGACCTCCGGTCTCGCCTTCAACCTCCCCGATGACCGGCTCCTCCTCCCATCCCCAAACCATGTCCCTAGCTGCCACCCCACCACCTGCGCAGTCTGTACATCTTCGCTCCGCGGCCACCCAGCCACCTTCGCCGTCTTTGCTCCTACACTCCATGGCCACTATCCCGCGAGGGTCGCCTCCGATTCACCGATGTCCTCAGGACCCCCGGATGCAATTCATCGCGACCATGTCCTTCCCTGGATCCTCGAGTACCTGGAGAAGTGCACCGCTGGCTTCTGGAGAATCCAAGCGACTGCATCTCCATCCTGTGGCCCAACTCGACAGCGAGCACTTCAGAGAACGTTTGGGCATCCTGTATGACTTAGTTTTCGAGCTCCGGAGGGAGGTGGCGGACCTCAAGTTTCGTTTGCAGGCCACAGAAGACAATGTCGCCACCTTTCTACATATCCTCTCCACCATGCAATCGGAGCTCTCCTTGGACCCCACTGGCACTACTCTGAGGGAGGCACTTGACGCTGAGACGGATAGCATGCTACGACAGGCAGCAGCGAGGCAGAAGGAAGCGGAACGAAGCGGCCCAGTTGAGAACAAGGACCATGAGGAGCGCAAGGAGAATCGCGGGGACGACCAGCCGATCAACACCGAGGCAGAACCGTGGATAGAGGACCTCCGAGCCACGTGGTTAGGATTTTCGCCAGGTGTTTAGCTCTCTTTTGCTGTGCATCCAGTTTCTTTAGGCTCCTAGCCTAGGTGGCATTTAGGATGAACTTTGTTTGTTTTCTGAATCAGCAACTGTCTAAGACTGTTGAATTTGGGGCTGGCTGAACTTTGTTTGTTTTCTGAATCAGCAACTGTCTAAGACTGTTGAATTTGGGGCTGGCTGGACTGGTTTCCCCTCTGTTGGGGCAGTCCAGTAACTACAGCCAGTATCATTTTGTATTTTGGAAACTTTTTCAGCTCTAGCAGGCACTATATCTAATATATACTTCTTACTTACAAAAAAAAAATAGTGTTGTGTTCAAATTAGTCAAAGTTATCTTTGTGCCATCTCTTCTCCCAAGCAGTGCTGTCCAAGGACTTGCACCCTGTGTCAATTTACAAGCACAGCACACCTTTAGCTGATCTTGATATGCTTTCCTCCATCCAATGTGTTCATACACCATCATAGCATTGTTCCCTTTTTCGATGTTAAATTTCTTATTTCTGATTGTTCATTAAAAGTTCTCCTCTAACATCTTGAATATTATATTAAATTTTATAAAAATGTGGTAGAAGGCAATTGTTGACTGGCAAGGGTGATCATCATATTTCAAGCCTGCTCCCAACAACAAAAGGACAAAAGTCAAATACCAGTCCTGTGTCCATACACTCCAAAAACAAAACATTGCACCACAGAGCCATTTCCCCAGATTTATCTAAAATATTTTTAAGATTTCATTAACTTTTAACGGTTTGTTGATGCAGTCAACATTTTTGGAAAGGAACAAATTTGAATTTAGCAATAAACAACTACAGTCTACAACTCCAAAATCTAATGTGTATCCACAGGTTCCTGAATCATTCAACTCAAAGAGTATTTAAATTTGTATATTTGCAAATAAACGTAGAATCCGAAACATCATATGATATATTTATAAAAATCAACTTAACTCTGCTCTCTTTGTACCATATTAAAAACACATTCTTTGACAAACTTCTTACAGCACTAAATATTTAAAGTTTTAAAATATCATACGAAAATCATGTAGCTTGGAGTTTAGAGACTACGTTGAATAATTTGACAAAATCTTGCTGAATCCGGTTACAATCTTAAGTGCCTCCAGTGCACATGTAGATGATATGATAGCATTTGTTGCAGCAATGGCTGGAACAATGTTCTTCACAACACCCTGCCAAAAAGTTCCAAAAATTAATAAGAGCTGCAAACATTTAGCATAAGTTTACCACCTTAATGAGTACAAAAACACAAAACACATTCTCTATCTTATTAGGTCATAAAAAATGGCTGCAAGAAGCAGCAACTTTTTCAGGATTGTCTTCTTAATTGTATACAAACATTTTTAAGCCGTCAGAAAAACTTTGCAAAGAAAATATTTGCTTTACATATCGGTTACATTAGAAGCACTTCACACAATAAGCATATTAAATAAACTTTCATAGGAGGAAAACAGTGAGGGAACCTGCTTAAAGCATATCAAACAAATATTTCATTCAGAGCACCTACACAACAAATATGAAAAGTATGCAAGGAAGTTCAAAAAGAGTTCACAAAAGATCATACCCACAAGTAAACAGCTAGAGACATGTCATGTCAATAGAAAACAATGCCATACGAATGAGTATCCACTGTTATTTGTCTTCATGCATTACATATCGGTTACATTAGAAGCACTTCACACAATAAGCATATTAAATGAACTTTCATAGGAGGAAAACAGTGAGGGAACCTGCTTAAAGCATATCAAACAAATATTTCATTCAGAGCACCTACACAACAAATATGAAAACTATGCAAGGAAGTTCAAAAAGAGTTCTCAAAAGATCATACCCACAAGTAAACAGCTAAAGACATGTCATGTCAATAGAAAACAATGCCATACGAATGAGTATCCATCTATAAGGTGAACAAAAATTACTGGGGCAAATAATTCTAGAGTTTGTGCGATATTGCACAGTTTCTGTGGTGTATACTCATAATAAAAAGCYACTGTTATTTGTCTTCATGCATTACATATCGGTTGAATTAGAAGTGTTATCCCCATTTTGTGGATAACTAAGGAGATTATGTCTCGAGGCCCTCATGTTACAGATATGGAGTGTCGAGAGACAATATGACYAGTAGTACCCTTTTSCACATGGAAACCCCTCTCACCACCACAAATCGTCACAGATTTCCAGATGGCATCCACCACATCAGTGGGCTTCCAGAAGGCAATGGGCCTTGGCTCCATGAGGTACAAGTCAGTATTATGGTGAGAATCATTTCAATATTTAAGCCAGTTAAGTATGYTGTATCTTAGATTGCTCTAGATTTCATGATATATGCTTGGACATTATGCCTTTTGCCCTGCTTTACCTTGGTGGTTGACATTATGCCCGAGTAAGTGGTCTTCCTTGGGGATGGGTTTGCTACTAGGAACTCCCTTAATGARACATATTACCGTTCCCGACCATACTTACCACTTTCCATCATTATTCCCCTCCATTTCCTTATCCCTTGGGATTTTAGGGTGTATTGACTCGAGAAGGGGTTGTCCCTCATTCTATGGGAAGAAGGGGTTGAAGGCCCAGAGGGATTGATATTGGGTAAAAGATAAAAGCCTTGTATGAACCTTCCAGATGCTTCGTCCAAGGATCACCCCAGAAAGCAGTGAAACACTTATCTTTGAGTAAAGGGGACCCACAATATAATAAAGAATGCTTAAAAGATTAGTTGAAGGATAGGAAGTCTCATCACGAGCCGACCTATCACGTCCATGAATATCTAGTGGTATGAACTTATCATCATCTAGTCACCCAACCAAGGTAATGGCTCTCAGTTGCATGGCAAAGAGAAAGGGGGTCTCATCACAAGCCAGCCTTCTCATTTCCACTAGATGTTTGTGGGTGACATTGCCATTATCTCGTCACCACGCCAGGGCAGTGACCTTCAACCTCTCCTTAAAATTATGAAAGAATAAAAGAATGGCAATTAATGGGCTTGGCAAAAGTGCATTCTGAACGAAGGTACCACACACCCTCTACAAAGGCACACATGAATGAGACACTACGACCCCTTGTATGTCATGAGCCCTATGCCAATTGAGTCTTGACCCCAACCACTTAATCCACTTTACATGGCTTAGAGAAGGATCTCTTGGAAACTCTCCTTGACCTAAGGCAAGATCTACCCAATAGGACACCTCGTCTGTAGATTTTCTAAGGTCCTATGAGGCTGCCACCTAAGGTTTGTCCTTTTCTCTCACTGTTTTTAGGACAGCAAACAGTCACCAAACTTTCTATTCAATATTTAATGGTTAAGCGCTCTTTTAAGGTACCCTTGCAAGTGTTTTCTTTACTCAATGTTAGTACATGCAATATACATTAAAACACATAACACTACCTCTAGATCTTGAACTTTAAAATGTTGATCTACACTTCTAAGCATGCATAAATTTGACACAGATTTTTGGTCAACATGACCCTGGAAAAACCCCCCCATGGGGAAAACCAGTTTGGAGTAGATATATATAGAAGGCCTCAAAGAAAAATGTACAACACAGGAAACATAAACAAGTGAACCTAGTACAATAGCACCCACTCTCTGGTGCCTTGGAGTTCCTCGAAGACTTTCCCACAAGCCTTGTGAAGTAAGACGCCCCTTTCCTTGGTGAACCTTCTTCCTCTTGCTTGCCTTTGTTTTTATCCTGATCCTTTGCTCTGAGCTTGTCTTTACCACTGAGATGCTTTGATTCTTTACCCACTTGAATGTTTGAAAGACCCTTGCCTTTTCCCTTGAAGCTTGCGCCCTCTCTCTCAAAGTGTGCCCTCCTCCAAGATGTGGTGCGCACCTCCTCTTTGGTGCGCCCTCTCCTCTAGCAAATAATCTCCCACTGCATGCGCCCTTAGTCTCCTCACTAAGGCTCCCTCTCAACAAGAGCTCACACCCTCACACAACTCTCTCATGTAAATGGGTGCGCCTCTCCTCAAGGAATGCGCCAATGCTCCTCCAAGTGTGCCCTCAACCAAAGAATGTGCCTCTCCTCAAGTGTGAGTCTCCTCCTCCATAGAAGCTCCTCCTCCAAGCTATGGCGCCCTCTCCTCTTCTCACAAGTGAAGAATGAGCTCATAAATGCATTATAGCCTCCTTTAGCCTCCTTTGGCCAAGCCCTAAAAGATCAATGGCCTAGATCCAATCTAGCCAAGTCTAATCAATGGGTGAGATCTAATCCAAAAATCTCACTAAGGAAACCCACTTTCCTTAGTTKCTTTATGTCTATTAATTCACCCACTTTGTGAATTAATTGTCACTTTATGACTTAAGTGACATATTTCACTTTTGACTTAAATCTCCTAAGTCAAAGTGAAATCCACACTCCAAGGTACCCAAATCCAAACACTCCCTTTTACTGAGGAAAGTGCTCGTCACCACCAATCTCGTTCCTGCAGAGAACATGGTTGCCTCCTGGCGTATACTCGGTGAGTATGGTTGTACCCTGATCACCGAAAGTGGACTCTGTCACAGATCTGCTCAATCTGTGTGATCTATAAATGGAACTGACTCTCCATCTATCCAAGATCACCTAGATCTCGACATCACACCAAAGATCTCCACCTTGGTCTCCCACCAAGGATTTCCTCCTACTCTTGGCATCTCACCAAGAGTCACTCTCTTGGCATCTCACCAAGAGTCTCCCCCTCTTGGTATCTCACCAAGAGTCATCAACTTGGCCTCTCGCCAAGTAACTTCCACCTGAAGTGGATCCAGAACCTGATCTGCCCATCTTAGAAGCTAAGTGAGGCTCAAGCCTCCGTGGTGCCCTGCTGCTCCTCCTCATCAACCTCTGATGCTCTGAAGCTGTAGCGCCAACTCTCTGTCTGCTCGGCTACTCTGAAACTGTAGCTATCCTTGGTGGACCAGTCACCCACTCTGAAGATGTCCAGGGACACTAAGTCTGCTCTCCCTCTGAATCACTGTTGTGAGTCAGTCGGTCCTCATCAACTCTGTCTCCCCATCTAATGTTGGATGGTGTAACAGCAGACAAAGTAGTCACGAAAGCACACTCTCTCGCAAATTTCTCCTCGAACTCTATCTCCTCCGTTGTCGTTGCTGACCCACCTTGTTGCTTCTTCTTCTTCTTGGGACACTGTCCTGCATAGTGACACATCTCTCCACAAGCAAAGCATCTCATTGTGCTCATGTCTCTCTTCTTCCCACTGCTGTTGCTCTCTCCTCCGTGTGGTGGGACCCAAAACTTGGGACCCTGCCGACCTCCACGGTTGAGCTTCTTCTTTCCCTTTGTCCAAAGAGCAAGGTCCTCATCACCCGGAACTAACTGTTGTTGTTGTTGTCCAGAAGCCTCTGCCACTAGTCTAGTCTCCTTTTGGACGAAGTCATCCCACATCCTCTCCCATGTAGGCATAACATCCCTAGCAACAATGTCGCATACGAATGGACCCCATGGTTTGGTAAAGTTGTTCAAAGTTGTCCTCACCATAGAGTTGGGATCTACCACCTCTCCGACGGCTCCAAGCTCGTCTCCGATCTAGGTGTATCTACCAAGGAATGAAGTAACCGACTCATCCTCAAGCATGTGAATGCCCCTCAGTCGATCGTGAAGAACCAACTTTCGGTTCTCATGCCCACATCTCATATGCATAAGTCTTCCCAGTCAAGTGGGGAATAATATGATCTCTAACTGCATCACAAATGGTCCTCTTTGCCTTATTGTTCCTCCTCCTAAAATCTGCCAATAAGGCTGGGGCAGTGACAGGAAGAACGGGAACGGTCGCCTCAACTATATCCCATAGTTCGAGGTCCTCTAAGACAAAAACAATCCTCGCCTTCGAAGGCGACCAATTGCTAGCCCCGGCTAGCCTGTCCTCAACACGCATCTGAGATGCTGACATGTCTGTCAAACTACGCTCACTCTGATGCTCCAAATGTAAAGGAACGTTGTCTCACTCATGTCAACACAGGTGTGAAAAGAGGCAAGCGAAACCCCTCACTCCTAGCAAGTAGGTGTGAAAAGAGGTCGTACACTACAGCCTCACTCCTGTCCACATAGGTGTGAAAAGAGGTTGTCCACAAGTGTAAAAAATCAGCCCAACAAATCTGCCCACAAACAATGTCAACTAGCTGTCCAAAATCTGCCCTGAGTTGTCCAACTAGCACTGAATGAGAGGTAACTTTAGATCTGAAGTTTACCCATTGTTTTGGACTGGAAACTTGCTGTCCAAAAACAGCCAACAGATCTGATATAAAACCTCACAAAACTGCCCACAAAAGTGCTCCAAAATCAGCAAGTCTAAGCCACCTTTGGCTCTGATACCATGTAGATTTTTTCAGGTCCTCTAAGGCTGCCACCTAAGGTCTGTCCTTGATCTTAGTATGGTTCTAAGTTTCAACTGTGTGGCTGTCTTCTCTTGCTGTTTTTAGGACAGCAAACAGTCACCAAACTTTTTGCTCAATATTTAATGGTTAAGTGCTCTTTTAAGGTGCCCTTGCAAGAGTTTTTTTTACTCAATGTCCGCACATGCAATATACATTAAAACACATAACACTAGCTCTAGATCTTGAACTTTAAAATGTTGATCTACACTTCTAAGCATGCATAAATTTGACACATAGATTTTTGGTCAACATGACCCTGGAAAAACCCCCCCATGGGGTAAACCAGTTTGGAGCAGATATATATAGAAGGCCTCAAAGAAAAATGTACAACACAAGAAACATAAACAAGTGAACCTGGTACAATAGCAACCACTCTCTGGTGCCTTGGAGTTCCTCGAAGACTTTCCCACAAGCCTTGTGAAGTAAGGCGCCCCTTGCCTTGGTGAACCTTCTTCCTCTTGCTTGCCTTTGTATTTATCCTGATCCTTTGCTCTGAGCTTGTCTGTACCACTGAGATGCTTTGATTATTTACCCACTTGAATGCTTGAAAGACCCTTGCCTTTTCCCTTGAAGCTTGTGCCCTCTCTCTCAAAGTGCGCCCTCCTCCAAGATGTGGTGCGCACCTCCTCTTTGGTGCACCCTCTCCTCTAGCAAATAATCTCCCACTGCATGCGCCCTTAGTCTCCTCACTAAGGCTCCCTCTCAACAAGAGCTCACACCCTCACACAACTCTCTCATGTAAATGGGTGCACCTCTCCTCAAAGAATGCGCCAATGCTCCTCCAAGTGCGCCCTCAACCAAAGAATGAGCCTCTCCTCATGAGTGAGCCTCCTTTTCCATGGAAGCTCCTCCTCCAAGCTATGGCACCCTCTCCTCTTCTCACAAGTGAAGAATGAGCTCATAAATGCACTATACCCTCCTTTAACCTCCTTTGGCCAAGCCCTAAAAGATCAATGGCCTAGATCCAATCTAGCCAAGTCTAATCAATGGGTGAAATCTAATCCAAAAATCTCACTACGGAAACCCACTTTCCTTAGTTGCTTTATGTCTATTAATTCACCTACTTTGTGAATTAATTGTCACTTTATGACTTAAGTGACATATTTCACTTTTGACTTAAATCTCCTAAGTCAAAGTGAAATTAGAATCATAAAGTAAAGTACAAGGCTAATAGTCTCCCCCTTTGTGCTTAGAGACTCATAAGCACATGGGGACCACTTTCCAAGGTACCCAAATCCCAACATCGTCAACCCTCCCATATTCAAGCTTAACAAGTCACATAGTGTCTTTGAGCAATTAATTGTTTGATATAGTGATCTTTGATGCACATGCTTAGGTGGCTCACTTAATGATTAGATTAACTTATCATGATGTTATGACTTGAGATCCTTGGAGGGTGTGCTAATTTGTCTTTGCAAGACCTACTTGGTGGACAATTTTGGGAGAACAAGCCTAGCTTGGGATTCCATGGGGTTACAAGCCCACAGTTTGGATGCCAAGGGCCCGTATGCCAGATGAAGAAGATCAAACTTGAAAGGCCTTGAAGATGACTTGGACAATGTATCCTAGCCCCCACATGCCAAGTGTTTTGCCTAGGAGAGGCAAAACGTCTCATTTTTTACAATGACATCATCTAGGGGGTCTTCACTATGAGGAGATTGCCAAGATGCTTTACATGTGGCCTTTGGAGGCCTACCCATGCTTCTCCAACACCAACGACTTCTTCTAAGTGGAAAAACGTGCCCTAAAAGGGAGACGTCCATGCAAAATTAGGGTTTTATTTGTGCAAAAGTGAAACTTTAAATGAATTGTTTAGTATTACTTTGTTAAAGGGGGCAAGATGTTGAAATATTGTAACTTCGAAGAATATTCTAATTATATTTGAGTTATTATCTTATAGATCAAATCCCCTTTTGCGTATTGATCATGTCGGGTCTTGTATAAGATCAAATCCCCTTTTGTGCATTGGTCAAACCATATTTATATGGTGGTATTTGTAAAGTTGGCCCCTAGTGTTTATAAAGTGGTTTAACCACTTCTAGAAGAAGTCGGTCCTACTAAGTGAAGATACATAACCCTAGCGCCTCCTCAACTAGTATTTATATGTGAGGATGGTGCCTCACTTATTCACACTCACACTCAATCATCTAGTGCGCATATCTTGAACGCAGTTGTAGTTTTCGGAGCAAAGAGAAGAGAGGTGCCTCAGTCTTAGTTTATTCTTGGTGTTTTGGTCTTAGTCTCGGCATTTGTATTGGCAATATATTATTAAGGAAATTTTTTTGGGTTTTCTCCCCCATGAGGGTTTCCCATGATAAAATGTTGTGTATCTTGTGATTGTGTTTCTTTCAGTGATCCTATTTATGTTGTTGTTTTAGAAATGCATTGAATGTTCATGTGATTTGGAATTAACCTAATAACAACCGTAAAAATTTAACATGGAATCAGAGCTTGACTGAATAGAGCATCTTTACACGAGTATCTAGACGTCACTGTTGTCGTACAAGAAAATTAGGGCTTTCTACTGAATAGGAATTTTTGACCAAAAACTATCTGAGGAAGTGTGCCCTGCCCTAGCGCATATTTTGGCAGCTCGAGCGAACTTTTCCAATCGCCAGTTTCTCTGAAAAGCCAACACCTAGTTTTCACTGGTACCAGAAAACCAAAAAATCAGAACCAGTACCAGAAGTACCAGTCCAGAATTGCGCAGGTCAAGTTTCAAGCGGTAAAACTTGGATTTTTCTGAAACGATCAACTCCAACAAACTTGCCTCAGCCCAGCACATCTCCTGGTAAGCTCAGTTTCAATTTTTGTGCATTTTCATTTTCTAGTCATTTTCTTAGCTCCGGGTCAAGATGTTTGCAAGCACCAAGCTTGTTGACAAGTTAGAAGGTGTGGGAAATTTCCGTGCCTGGAAGTACAGAATTGGACTCATTCTTGAAGAGAATGACCTTTCAAAATTCATAAAAGAAAATGTATCGGTACCTGAAGAAAATGCAGCCAAAGAGAAGTACAAGAACGATATGATTAAGGCCAAAAGAATAATTGTAGATTCCATTAAAGACCACTTGATCCCTCAAGTGGCTTCTAAAAATACTCCAAAAGACATGTTTGATGCCCTAACCAGAATATATGAAGGAAAGAACATCACCCGGAAGATGAACTTGAGAACCCAACTCAAGAATACGAAGATGCAAAAAGGAGAAACAATTCAAGACTATTTCTCTAGGGTTTCTCAATTCAAGGAACAGTTAGAGGCAATTGAAGACAACTTGGATGAAGATGAACTCATAATAACTCTTAATGGTCTCACAAGACCCTGGGATGCCTTCATCCAAAGTATTTGTGCAAGAAAAGAGAAATTCCAATTTGACAGTTTATGGGAAGAATGTGTTCAAGGAGAAGCAAGAGTGGCCAACCGAGAAGTCATCCTTTTAAGAGATGAAGATCAAGCCCTAGATGTGCATGCTAAAAGAGGAAAGAAAAAGTCCTATTTTCAAAAGGAGACCCACTTTCATAAAGAATCTCACCCTCCAAAGAGATTCCAGAAATAACATAAGGGTCAAAGAAAGGGAAAAGATTTATCCTCTTATCAATGTTATCATTGTGATAAGATGGGACACATTACTAAGAATTGTCCTGCCAGAAGGGAAGAATACAAGAAGAGAAATAACAAAAGACATCATGCCCATGCAGCTGAAAATGATGAGCCACCCAAGAAGTTAACCAAAGAACAGATTGAAGATTATGTTTTGTTTTCATCCCTCTCAAGATCTGTGACACCTGGAGAGGATATTTGGCTCATAGATAGTGGTGCCTCGAAGCACATGACAGGTCCGAAAGACATTCTCTCTAATCTTATAAAAAAGGACTTCTCCTAGAAAGTTTCACTTGGAGATGATTATCAGTACCCTATCAAAGGAATGGGAGAATCCACCTACAAACTTGACTCAGGAACTCCGATGAGAATGAAGGATGTACTTTATGTACCAGGTTTGACAAAGAACTGATTTTCTATTCTCAGCTCTAGATAAGAAAGGTTTCAGGGTTGCATTCATAGATGGTGAAGTTCTTATGTGGCGTAAAGGAAAAAACATAGAAGATGCAGTTGTTATTGGAACAGAAGAAGGTGGTTTGTACAAGTTAAAAGGTCACTCAGATGTGGCCTTAACTCACTCTAGTGAAAGTCCTTGTGAACTTTGGCATAGAAGACTAGCTCACATCAACTACAAAGCCTTACCATATGTAAGCAAGGTAGTTACAGGTTTACCAGAATTAAAGGTTGATCATGAAGGTGTATGCAAGGGATGTGCACAAGGAAAGA
>WSFP011525445.1:0-12300 GCA_009831015.1 Picea engelmannii | reverse complement strand
CCCCATCCTGTCGGGTGGTGCTACCTCATGTTCTAAGGCCTCTTGGATTAAATATGGGGACAATAACTCTAAATTCTTCCACCATTATGCCAATTTTAGGAAGAATATTAATACCATTTAGGAAATAAAAGCCATTGATGGTTCGATGGTAAGATCATTCAAAGAAAACGTTGAGGAAGAAGGTGTTTGACACTTCCAAGCATTATTCCAAGCTCCCGGGGATGTCCCATTCAAGAGATTTTACAGGTAATTTCAAATTTTCAACTCGTGATCAATGAATAAATGAATCTCTCACTCTGGGAGTAAGTAATGAAGCTCGAGGTACTTATTGCTCTCTCCTCCATGCAGAAGGGGAAAATCCCTAGACCTGACAATTTTACGGTCGATTTTTGTGTTGGATTTTATGACCTTATCAAGGAATATTTACTTAAGGTTGTTAAGGAGTCTCAAATTTATTGCAAAGTGAGAGGTTATTTCAATTCAAAATTCATATCCCTAATCCCCAAAATTCAGGATGGAGTATCCTTTCGGGATTATAGGCCCATTTCCTGCTACAATGTTGTTTACAAAATAATAGTGAAAGCGATTCATAGAAGACTTATCAATGATATAATTTCAGAAGAGAAGTTTGGGTTCTTAAGACACATACAAATTCATGATGTGGTTTCTATAGCACAAGAAGTCCTCCATTCTGTCAAAAAAGTCTAACCAGTCAATAATAGTCCTCAAATTGGATCTCTCTAAGGCTTATGATCATGTTAGTTGGACCTTTTTCACCTAGTTCTTATCCAAATAGGGATGGCCCTTCCGGTGGTTAACTGGATAATGGGATGCATCCAATCGGTCTCCTTCACAGTTATGATCAATGGCGTCTCGTCCAAATTATTTCAAGTGTCTCGAGGGTTGAGGAAAGGTTGCACTCTTTTGCCTTTCTTATTCTTTTTAGTACCTAAAGTCCTTAGTAAAATTTTATTGGAGGTGAGGAGGAAGGGAGAATTTAGAGTTTTAAAATTTTTCGATCAAGAATCTATCTCCCGCCTTTTATTCATGGACGATGTCCTTTATTTCATGAAAGGATGTGTTAGGGACCTCTCCGCTCTAAAAAGGGTTCTCAATTTGTTTTGCAAAGACATTGGGATATAAATAAATTGCGAAAAATTTAGGATGCTCACTTCTCCCCTTTTGACCCATCAACAATTGTTGATCCAAAACCTCTTTTCATTTCAAATTAATAACATGATGGGGCGAAGTGATTCGATACACCCTATATGATATTCAGAGATCTAAGGCTCATTTGGGTGTGCGTGTATGGGAAATTATTGTTGTCCTCTGTTGGTTGCAGGTAACGGTATGATGATTAGTGAAAGGACCCAGACATGAGGCCAATTGTTTTGTTATATGTTGTCTTATCCCTAACTAATTTGGCGTGTCATCATTATATCCCTTACCTGTTTGAAACAATCTTCGTTGTGCCTTATATAAACATGCAACATCTTCCCATTGGCTAAGTTCTTTTTAAATTTTGGGAGGAGACGCAAAATTTTGAGTGATGTCATCACGGTCCCACAGAGACATGACAACTTCATATTGGTCCATATCAATACTTATGTGGGTCTGGGCTCGACCTTCATGTAGATGATTTTGATATGCTAACCGAAGTCTCTAGTGGGCCCTCTATGTACATGTGGCAATCCTAGACTAGCTATAACGAGTTCTTTGTTGGCATGCCATGAGGTTGTCAGTCCTTCCAAGTGTCCTAGGTAGACTTCTATGTTGGATCAAGATGTCGCTGAATGGGTGGACAAGTGTGTACTGAGTCAGTGGACATGTTGTTAGGAAAAACTGGAATACCATTATCACGACCCAAGAGTAGTGTTTTTACCCTCCATGCTCTTGTCAGGTGACACCACTCAACTCTCAACACGTGGCTCTTAAAACCACCATCGCAACCATTATGTGGGTTATCTCTTGTGCAACTTCTTGATGCGACATTGATCACCCGCAGTATATCTAGCTCACTTGTAACTGTTGGATGATTAGGTCTGCATCTCTACTAGCACTCGGTTCTCAGACACTGATCTCGTGATATAACCTTTGTTAGAAAATGGCTTAAGCCTTTCAAGAGCGTAATTATCCTTGATTTATCTCTTGATAAGCGCCCAAGCACTTGAAACTTATCCTTGGGCCCTTAGGGAATGATTTTTCTATTGATTTCTCTATGGAGCTTGACAATATTATAGAGCTTTTGGTCTAGGAGATCTGTAAGCTCACCTTAAGCCTCTATTTTGCCCAATTTTTTCCTTACAACCTCAACCAACATGCATATTAGAGATAGGGTCAAATATGGTACTAAAATTGGCTTTAGCAGGGACAACATACCCTTGCGGTCTGTTGAGAACTGTAGACCAAGTGCCTTCTTCTATTGGGTTATGGATTCTGAGTTAAGATGATAGGCCCCCCATGCACCTAAAAACTAATATGAAAGGTGAAACAAAATGATCAACAACTTATAATGTTAGAACCCTATATACTTGCTTGTGTAATAAATGGTGAATGAAGTAAAATTAAAAATGCATGGACATGAATGGAAACATATTTATTTATCTACAAGTTAATAAGTTTTGCAACATTTAGTACCGCAAGAAATGTTTGAGGAACCTCCCATTTACAGGAGACTCAAGAAACTCTCCATCTAGTTGAGCCAATTCATATGTGTTGTTATCTTGAGCTAATATAACTTGAAAGGGTCCAAGCCAAATATTTTCAAACATTCCATGTTTCCCCTTTGCTTCCCTTTCGACATCCCGCTTTAGGACCGTGTCTCCGACCATGAAGTTCCTTTCCTTGGTCCTCTTGTCAAATTTGTCTTTCATTCTTGCTTAGTGATATTGGGACTTTATCTGCACTCGATCTATTACATGTTGAACTTGAATTAGTTGATTGATTCTTCTTTGCATATCATCTGATTCTACCTCCTCCTCTTGAATTAATTTCATCACAGGGAGGTTGAGTTAAATAGGGAAGATAATTTCTAATCCATACACTAGCTGAAAAAGGAGAAGTTCCTATGGACCTATTTATGCTTACCCTATCTTCCCAAACTACATATTTCAAGTGGGAATCCCATGCCTTCTTGTTTTGAGACAACATTTTCTGGATAATCTTGATGATATTCTTATTGACGGATTGAACTAATCCATTTCCATGGGGATAGTAAGTTGTATATTTCCCAAGATATATGTTATAATTTTGACAAAATTGCATCATCTTGACATATTTGAAGGCTCGGGCATTATCAATAATAATATTTCTTGGGCAGCCAAATCTGGCCAAGATGTTTTCCTCAAGGAATTTGATGATGAATGTGTTAGTTTGTGCCCTTGTGGGGATGTATTCTACCCACTTGGTGAAATAATCTATGGTTGTTAGAATCCACTTATGTTTCCCACTTGAATTTGGGTTGATTTCACCAATGAAATCCAATCCCCATTGTTGAAAAGGTGTTTCTTCTTTGATAGGTATGAGTGGAAGAGGATGCAACTTTTATTTTCCTAAAAACATTTGGAATTCTACATAAGCTCTAACTATACAAGTGGCATCATGAAGTAATGAGGGATAGTACTAACCAACTCTAAGGATCTTGTATGCAGTGGCCCTCCAGGCATGATGACCCCCACACACTCCCTTATGAAACTCAGTGATGACATCTTATTGTTATTCCTTCATATACATGCACTATGCCACATAATATGATGTCTCAAAAACCAACAATGACACTTGAAATTCCTTCCATTTGTTGGCTTTTTCACAAATTTGTCTTAGTCTATAAATTTTGATCTCAAATGTTCATGGAATTTTAGCCTCTCAATGTAATGCTCTATGAAACAAGGTTGCATGGCAGCATATACCTACAGCTTTGCAGGATTGTTACATGTTTTGAATGTTAAATGTTTTGAACAGGGTGAAAAGTATAAAGATAATAGCTCCTTAAATAAAATCTAAACCAAACTTATTATAAAAATCCATAAACTGAGAAAAAATAAAATATTGTAAATAAAATGAGAAACAATAAAATGTTGTAAATTGTAAAACAAGTAATATTAATAAAAACTCATGTTCATATTTGATCATGCTTAAAAATCTATGTCATATCTGAGACGCAGAAACAATCACACATAAATTCCATGTCTCGGAAATTGAAAAGCACCTCACATAACTATGCAGCTGCTACACAATTTTAAGGAAATGGGTTGCCTTACAACTTGGCTGACAAGAAAAATGCAATTGACGGGTTTTGGAGGTCACACAGACAGGTTGCTTGGGAATTAAAACATTTTTTCTGGTTTTGCATGAAGAAGTTAGACGAAGAAAAATTGTGCCCGCACGCGTGAAATCATTAAAAAATCACGTTGATTCCGAGAGGTTTCCACTAACAGTACATATCAGTGTTGAAAAAACCATGAAATCATTAAAATGAATGAAGTTGTTTTCTAGACATCCGCCACCAGCCCCGTAATAAGGGGTCAAATTCACTAGCCAATCAAATGTTACATAAATAATTTCAAATAATTCAAAAAAATATAGAAAATCGATTTGTAATGTCATAGTTTAGAAAACGTTAACAATTTTTTTTTTTGTCAAGGATGAAATAATAGATGGTCAAAGGCAGAACAATCGCTATATATCTTCATGGTAGGTATAATAATTATAATTTAAGTGCCATTCTGTTGGATCGCATCAAACCTAAATTTCGATCAACTTAGGCACAAAATCCCTTCTATTTGACACCATTTTCACAAGTTCGACTTGGTTTATGAATTTCACCTCAAATGTTTATGAAAATTTAGCCTTTAAACTCAATGATCTATGAAATATGTTAGAAGTATAAATATAAAAATATATTAACAACCCACATACCAATATTCATATATTAATTTTAACCTACTAGAATGATCTCTCATATATATTGAATATGAATATAAAGAAATATGAAGTACGTTAATCATTAAAAGGAAATATAAAATATATTAATAATTCAACATATGTATTGTATTAAATATAATTTTAAGAAAAAATAATGTATTGTATTAAATATAATTTTAAGAAAAAGGAAATTTATATTGTATTATAAAATTAGATTTATATTGTAATTATAGATCACTTAGAAAAATGGGAAGACCTTCAAGACGTTATTTCTTCTTCCTCCTACAAACTTCTCACTAAAGATTTTTTAAATACCATTATTAGCCTTGTGACTAAAGTCATTAAATTTTTCTCCCTTAACCCAAACATTCAAAAGCAACTTATTCCTCATAACCCAAAACCCCCCAAAATCTATAGTCAACCAAAAATACACAAGAAAGACATTCCCCTCAAACCTATAGTAAGTTCTATTATTGCCCCCACTTATACCCTTGCCCGTTTTCTTGTTGTCAAACTTAAATCCTTACTATAAAAACCTCTTCCTTCATAAAAAAATTCCTATGATTTTATTAAAAAACTTCATAATCTTCAACTCGATGACCATGATTTATTGGTCAGTTTCGATGTTGTCTCTTTGTTTACCAAGATTATGGTCCTCTAAGCTTTGGACCTCATCTCCAAGATGGTAGACCCTGAAACCCTTAACCTTATTGAAATTTGCATGACCTATATTTTTTGCACCTTCAAAGGTACATGCTATGAGTAGACCGAGGGTACAACCATGGGGTCTTCCTTATCCCCTATGGTATCTAACATTTTCATGGAGAATTTTGAGACCTTATCCCTTAACACCTCTCATCTCAAACCAAAATTTTGGTTCATATGTGTTGACGATACTTTTGTAGTCTAGCCACATGGACTTACCTCTCTTACTTCCTTCTTCAACCATTTAAATAACATCTCCCCCCTTATCCAATTTATTATGTAAATGGAAAAGGGCAATTCCCTCCCCTTCTTGGATATTATCATCTCTCGCCTCCCTAATGGCTTCCTTACCCACCAAGTTTATCAGAAAAATACTCACACTGATAGATACCCCCATGTCCAATCCCATCAACATCTTATTCAAAAATATGTTGTCCTTAAAACTCTAGTTACTCAATCCATCTGTATCTCAAACCCTTAATTCCTTGAGAAGGAAAAATCCCACCTAACCAAGGCCCTTGTGTCCAATGGTTACACCAACTCTCAAATTAACAAAGCTTTATGCTTAGTCCAGAAACCAAAATCGACCCTCTCTCCTGCTTCCTCCCCACCCCTAGCTCTCATTTATCGTCCCTATATCCAAGGCACTATTGATCTCATATCCAAAATTATTTCTAAAAAGAATATCAAAAGTGTATTCAAACCTTTCAAAACCCTAAAACAATGTTTCATATTTTCAAAGGATAAATATAATCCAATGCTTGGCTCGGGAGTTTACGAAATTCCTTACTCTTGTGGAAAATATTACATTGTCCAAACTGGCAAATCTTTCAAAGCTCGTCTCAAGGATCACATAGTTGACACAACTCATAATCGCATCTCAAAAAAACTATTACTGATCATTATTCAAAATCCAAACACTTACTATGTTTTGATCAAACAAAAAGCCTGGCCTTAGCTACCTATTACCCATGTTGCATCATTCGCAGAGCTTTGGAAATTGAAAAACATCCAAACAATTTCAATTGTGATGATGGATACAAACTCAGGCAATCCTATAATCCCATCATCCATCACCTTAGGCATCAAACCTAAATTGTTTCTCCTTCCTCTGTTTCTCCCTCTCCCCCTTTCCTTTGTTTGTTTCATCTCCCTAGATCCTCTTATTTTAATTTTCCCCTTTTCACCTCTAATCTTAAATATTTGTATTTCTCCTTTTCCTAATCCAAAGGGCCCCCTTCTCTCCCCCTGCCCAATTATTCTCTAATTTAAACCCTGACTAATTATGTCTATAACTATCCTCGAACCTTGGATTATATATATTTTTAATTAATTCCAATTTTTTTGAACCTTTGATTTTATTATAATTTTAATTATTTCTATTACTAAGCCTTATCTCAATCTTACCTTTTTTTTCATGCCGAAAAAAAACTATTATATTTAATTAAAAATTTAAAATAACACTACATACATCCTTCAGACATATCCATACTACTGACAATACTACCTTCTTAACCTTCCTAAGAAAATTACAGAGTACATATCTTCACATCATAAACCCTTACAAAAAAAAACAACCCAACTTCAAAGTTGTATACTCATACTCTCCAAAAAACTGATGGCCTTCCCTAAAAACCAAACATAGATACATTGCCTAAAACACAGTCTTGTGTTCTTCCCTAAGAAAAACATTTCCATTCCAAACAGATAAGAGAAAGACACCCTCATCCAAAGAAAGAGCTTCTTTGGATAAAGCATCTACTTCCTAATTAAGTACTCTGTAAATATGTCTTGCTTCAATTGATAAAAATCCTTTCCTCAAATATGGTATTCTCCTCTGCCAAGAATCTAGAGTTGTTTACTCAAGTTTGAAAACACCATTGGACCATTCAATTATGATCTTCAAGTCACCTACAACTTGAAGCTTGACTACCTTCCAAAGAGAGGTTGTCTCTAGAAGAACCCATAATCCTAAGAGTTCTCCTCTCATATTAGTTATGTATTCACCATTGAATTTCACCTTTACCTACAGATCTTGAGAAATTCTTAATAAAGCTCCTACTCCACATCGAGAATTGCTTGCAACACCATCAAACCAACCAACTGGTATATCTTCATCAAATACCACTAGAAAAATCTTTCTGGTCTTCTTACCTTTAGGTGCAACAATGGCTTCTGATAAATAACTAATAATTTTTTTGCAACCATTCCTGCATTTCGTTGCTTTCCTTCAAACATCACAACATTATGGTGCTTCCATACGAACCACCACACTATAAAAGGTAGATATTTGAGCACATGACTATTCTTTTTCCACTCATATAGACATTATGATATTGAGTTTTATTTCCACTGATGATCAAAATGCCAAAACAAATCCAATTCCTTCTAGACTTCCCTCAAGAAAGAGCAAGAACCAAAGAGATGGCCTATGGTTTCCTCTTTTGGTAATTCTCCCAAGTCGGTAATTTTTTTTCCATAACAAACCATATGAAGCACTTTATTTTTAGTTGGAAATTTTTCTTTCACAAAGAATTACACCACACTACTACATATTGAAAAATTTGCGACGACTGCTTGCGACAAAAGTAACCTTTCATCGCAAAATTGAAGATAAAGAGTTGATTTTTTAAATGATTTTATAAATCCAGCCCGAGTTCGTCGCTCTTCTAACGGAACCTTTGGCTATCATCGCAAGAGTGACAAAACCAAATCTACGTTGCAAGAGAGACGAATGTGAAGATAGTGGACTCACGTCTCTCTTGCGACGACCTTTGGCTACCGTCGCAAGAGCGACGATTCAATGATGATCGTTACACTATTTGACAAAGTCAACATTGACCATTACACTATTTGACAAATTCAACCTTTACTTGGTCAACTTTCATCGTTCTTGCAATGAAAAATATATCTTTTAATATTTTGCAAATTAGAGATGTTGGGACAATCTAATTTCTATAACAACGACAGTTCAGAAAGGGTATTTTCATGCGGAAGAATGTCACAGAATATTAGAGGTGGGAAAAAAAGTAAAGCGGGTGAAAAGGGTGATGGTAGATGTTATTGCCCTTGCAAAAAATGTTGTTTTGCACGTCCCGTAAGAATTTTAATATCAATAGCTACAAAACATTGTAGGAATTATGGGCACATTGATAGGGGATCAAATGAATATCATCACATGGTAATTAGCTATATATTCATTATCTATTTTATGTTGTAGTTTTATATAAAATTATATATATGTATATATTGTTTGAATATTTGTTATAGTACACACTTATTTTTCATGATTTTTTGTAATTATAAAGTTAGAGTTTCCCTCTAACTTTTTGCAGAATATTGCACCGAGTAGTACTAGTAGAAATGATGTTGTACAAAATGAGGAACATGATCAAGCAAATGAGGATCTCATGGAAGAAGAAGATGGGACAAATCAAGTTAATGATCCCATGGAAGAAGATGATGGGACAAATCAAATGATCCAAGATTTTTTTGCTCAGCTGGATGGCGATGGGGACAGTGATGGTATTTATGATGAACCTCTATTAGAAAAAGAAAATAAATGACTTTATGAAGGCTCAAGAGAAAATATTATCTCTGCTACATTGTTGCTAGTGAACTTAAAGGTTATGAATAATTTTTCAAACACTTGTATTACATAGATTCTAAGGTATGTAATATGTTTCATCTCATATTATACATAAATGATGACTTTTTCCATTTGTTTTTAGTGTTAATTAATGTGTAAAATAAGAATGCAAATTTTACGATTAATATTCTTTACATTAACTAGTTATTTGTTATGTTGTAGATTGTTAGGTGAATTTTTGTTACCATCGTCAAATATTTTACCTCACACATATTGAGATTTGCATTCCATTATGAAAGACATTGGAATGGATTATAAAACTATAGATGTGTGTCCTAATGATCATATTATATATTATGGACAACATGCTTCGAAAACTGAATGACTGTAATGTCTTATTAGTAGATCTCGAACCGATCAAGTAACAAAAAGGATGCCTATAAAGGTTCTTCGTCATATTCCCATAATTCCATGTTTGCAGCGATTGTTCAAGTGTGAAAGCATAGCACAATTTATGGATTACCATGCACGTAACAGAAGTGGAGATGGTTTTCTTTGAATTCCTTTCGATGGTTATGCATTTAGAGAAATTGAGGAAAAATGGTCATATTTCAAAGATGAACCTCGTAATATTAGGCTTTCATTGCCAACTGACGGTGTTAATCCATTCGGAGAGCTTAGGTCTATTTACTCAGTGTGGACTATTTTTGTTATCAACAATAACATTCCTCCTTGGATGTCAATAAAGATGGATCACATAATGTTGACAATGATTGTTCCAGATATTTGTTTACATTAATTTTTTGAATGTAACATTTTCATTTGTTTCATTTTTTGTATAATATCTTTTGTTTATGTATTTACTTGTATATACATATCATGGTTGTAGTAATTATGTGTAATTTCAAACAATTAGGTAAGTACCAAGTTAAAAATATGAATGTATATATCGAGCCTCTTAACAACGAGCTACTAAATTTATGGGTTGGCATCACTATGTATGACATCCATAAACCAATCGGGGAGAAGAAATTTAAATTCTGTCGAATACTTTTATGGACAATTCATGATGCCTAAGGACTAACACATTTTTTTGGTATGTAGCATTCTATTTCTCTTTTATACTATATTTTTTTTAAAGATATCATGTTGCATGTTTAATTTTTAAATAATCTCATCATTTAATTGACATTAATCCATGTTTAGCAGGTCTTCAAACAAAGGGTAAATTTGCATGTCCAGTTTGTGTTCCTAAGATGAAGTATCATCATTCAAAAATTTTAGGAAAGCTGGTGTTTGATGAGTATAGGCAGCTCCTCCCTAATAACCATAGGTATCACACTACTGAAAAACATATTTTCAATGTGAAAGAAGAGACTGGTTTAAAACCACGAAGAATGACACCTCACCTATGGAGGTTGGAATATAATAGAAATCATCAAGGTGCACAATTTCTTTATGTATCATGTATCATGTAATGTTTTGAATGTTTATTTTAATCATTGAATTTATTTTACCGTATTTGATAATTATTTTTGTGATTTCTTTTATGATTCATGAAGGTTGCCATCATGAAGGTATTAATAATGGGCTTCCACGAGGAATGAAATGTTATCCCACTCAATTCATGAGGTTTCCCTACTATGAGGAGCTAAAAATAGCTCATTTGTTTGATACAATGCATATCAGGAAGAATGTGATAGAAATCTTATGGTGAATCATAGATGGTAGGAGGGATAAAGAAAAAATTGTCAAAATTTGTACTGACTGTTATCGGACAAATCCGTAAGTGCGGACACATACAGATCTCCCTAGTTTCACCCATAAACTAGAACAAAACAAGACAGAATATAAAACTTTCCCTAAGTTTTAATTATCAAGCATACTAACTAACACAAGATAAATGACATACCTTTTAAACATCATTTGTCCTCGCTAGTGTCATCCTCACTCCATTCCAAGTCTTATGGGATGTTGAACCTATAAAAAGATACAAGCCAACGAAGTGAAAGAAACAACGTATACTCAACCAAACCTATGTATGTGATCAAGGAGTCATACAATAAAATAAGACCAATTTTATGGGAAAGAAATATACCATTGTATTAAAGATATGAAAATGAGAATACAACCAATTCCTTGATGTTGTAAGGTCCCTTCCAACAGTTCCTTGCTTCCCACACACTTCTGCTCCACGGATTCTGAGATCAACAATCTATCTTGACAAATCAAATCTCAAATCCAACATACAAGCTCCAAAAACTCCAAGCTACAAAACTCAAGAACTTTCCAACTCCAAAATCTAACCAACTCAATCCAAGATAATTTCCCCAGCTCCAAATCCAACTTTCCCCATGATAACTCCTCTCCTTTTAAAGGCTGAAAAGGATAGGGTGAGGAGGTTAGGATGATCCCATGAGATCAAGGATGCGACTCAGATCCAAATCGATCAGAGGACACCTCACCTCAAAAGCTTCTCTTCTAGAAGAATCAAGAAGACGCTCTTTTTCCTTTGTACAAAAATCGTTGCACCCTTAACACTGAGAAAAATGTGATGAAGTCGCAAGACACTATGGTGCAACCTGCGACGATCCTAGATCCTCGCACCCTTAACACTAAGAAAGGTGTGATGATCCCTTTTTCTAAGGTTTTTGACAAAGGAAAAGTATAATTTCATCTCTCTGAAAAAAGTATCTTCATTCTTCTTCAAGGATTAAGGCCATTGATACTTCTAACAACAAAGTATAGGTTTACATCATTAACGGTCATAGGGGTGACAAAAATAATGTGTAAAAATGAGCCCCCCAAAGTATGAAGTTAGAACAGAGTGATAGCTGAAATACTTTGTCGAGTGTGTGTAGGGAACAAGGAACATGTCGGTTGGAAACCTGCCAACAAACAAGGAAATATAGTACAATAATATATCATCATTGAGGTAGGCATTCCCATACTCAAATGACTCAAAGCATAAATGTCGACATGCATAGATCCATGTCAAGTAAGATAGGTCATGGCCACCAAACATACATTGTGGATCCATGCCATTATGACTTAAATATGAACATAGCCACCAAAAATACACC
>ML894882.1:0-11479 GCA_009831015.1 Picea engelmannii | reverse complement strand
TGAGGGGAACTCTGGCATTACGCAGAGTGAGTGATGGCATAGAGGAAGAATTGCAACCTTCGCTCCTGGTCACTGGAAGACAGAGAGACGCACTCTCAACAACAATGTGGTCTCAGCTCGGGGGTGGCTAGTGGTAAATCCATCGGGAGTCGCTACGCCTACGGTTGGGTGGAAACGAGCACCCCTCTCAGTAGTTGCACCCACTTCTAGTGTTATTTCTGATAAGTATTTTATGTATTGCATCTTGAAATTCATATACTGATATATATACACTCATAGAACTGTGAAATTGTGAACGATTTTAGTGTAAGAATGTGTGTGGAGTGTTTTGATAATAATTAATGGACATATACTTGTAATAGAGAAAGCCATGCATGACTTACATCGATAAAATGAATCTAATCATGCCTAGGTTGAACTAAGTCAGGCTTCTAGCCCATTCTCGGGAAGCTGTCCACCCTTATCTGTCTCCGGGAATGCCTCGGTATAGATCTCCTTACAAAGATTCTCTCCCTGGAAAGGTTTACCAAGAACCTGGAAAAAGGGACTTGAATGGGCAAGTCTTAATAACCCTGTACGAGTAGGAATGACCCTCTTAAGGTTCCGAGATAGCAGTGTAGGGATAAATAACAAATCAACGAATGAGATCTCGTCGGATGACCCATAGGCATTCATGACCATTAGCTTGACGAAAGTAACAAGGGTGTTACATACCTTGCCCCTTTTTCCCTCTATCTTCGTGAATAGTGAGGAAATCGGGATCGTAGATCCCAAGGCCCAGGAGAAAAATCGAACCATTGATCTTTCCACATCCACGAAGTAGTGGAAGAATACACAAGGTGGGACATTCAGAGCCATTGGATCTCATTCAGAAATCCCGTCAGTCGTTGGATCGGGTTAAGATGCTCGAAGTTTAGTCTCTGGAGTGTGCGCGGGAAGAATGGATCTAGGCCGTTAGATCTTGGCCCATTTATCCATCAGTCGTCAGATCGGACAGGAGCTGCATGAGGGGTTACCATCAGGATTCCAGCCATCGGCATATTGGGATTCTCGAGGACAAGAAAATCGAGACACTTCAAGTCTCGAAACGCCGAGAGGATCTGGACCGTTCATTTGAGGATACACGTGGCGGAGATCGAGGTTTACTATCGGGAGTTGGGATATCGACATTCCTGTGGACAGGAGATAGGGGAAGTTCAAAGTAAAAACCCCGGTAAAATCTGGACCGTCCGTTTGGGAAGACATGTGTTAGAAATCCGTAGAGAATCGGGATATTCGGCATCGGGAAATCAGAGTTCCTGAGACCGTGAGAATTGAGACACCACAAGTCTCGAAATCCCTGAGAAATTGAAACAGTCCATCAGAAGAGGACGCATGGCAGCCATCGGCGCCGTCGGGGAAAGTCCCGACAGGAAGTTGATGATCGACACTTTGGGTCATCGGGATATCGGGAATCCTGGTGACAATTGTTTATGTATTTTGGAACCACGAAGCTCGAAACCCCGATGAGTGGGAGCCAGCTGTCAGCGTAACAGGAAGCCGAGAGTCGAAGGATTGCGAATCCCGTGGGTCAATGCATTTTGGCATTGAAAACCCCGTAGCCCCGACAAGGGATAAGACTGCGTCCACGGGGATAGTGGTCATGTGGGCCAGGAGCCTAGCCAGGAGAGCTAACGCGTGAAAGGTGCGTCGGTATTCGAGGGATCGCGAATCCTGAGGACCTGTGCACTTGGACATGAGAAAGTTCGAAACCCCAATGAGGAGGTATGGCTACGGTCATATAGAGGGAGGTCGTATGGACCCAAAGGATTAGCCCTAGGGGACTAGTGGAAGTTGGAGTGCGTCAGGAATCGGAGGATCGCGGATCCAAAGGGCATATGCATTTTGGCATTAGAAAGCCCGAAACCCCGAAAACCCCGAAATTATCATCAGGAAGGACCACCGTTATGAGCAGACAGTCGAGTAGGTGCATGAAAGACCTGTGGATCGGGGATTGGCATTTTGCTGTTGCAAGCTTCGGGGATTCTCATTATTGAGAAATCAACGAAAAAGTTCGATTTTGGGTAATGGGTATTTTACAAAGCTGTATCAGAGCATGGTTACAACACTCGGCTTGATTGGGCTCATGCATGAGTCACGCATAAACTCCGTTCAAATCACTCCTACGAGGAGTAACCCCCTGACTTAACTCTCTTGTCCAGGATTAAAAACTTGGAAAATGAGAACCCGACTGTGTATGCATGTGAAAGAGTTATGAATTTATGTGCAAATTATTAAAAAAAAAAAAAAAAATGAATTTAAATCTTGACTAATAACCAGCGTTTGTCTTTTCACTCAAGCGGACGATCAACCGCGGGAATCTACAGACGCAGAGTATGGTGACTCACAAAGAGTTGGGAGAAGGCTCCCACAACAGAGACGAAGAGTCTGACGAAAGAAGAGAAATAGGAACCCCTCCAGACCTAGCTAAGACTGTGAGGAGTCTCATGGTCGAATTGCAAAGGTGCAAGGCCGATAATGAAAGGATGATGAAAGAACAAGAAAAGCAAACCGAAATTAATGCATTTCTACTGCAGAGCTTATCCGACCTACAGCAACAAATGCAGCATGAACCTGAGATGCAGAATCATGGTCATATCAGTGGCCATACTGAGAGAAGCACGTCAAAAAAGGTCCACCCCAGAGGTAAAGGACCAGTACCAGACGATTCCACTGAGAAGGAAGCTGGCGATTCAGAAGGCTCTTCCAGCAGCAGGACCAGATCCTATTCTCAAAGGAAACAGAGGAAGAAAAAGACTTCCAAGAGTCATAAATTTGAGGAATTCAAAAAGGCCAAACCTCCCTCCTTCGACGGTGAGATAAAGAAGGGAGAGTAAGCCGAGGCCTGGCTACTTGGACTAAAGAAATATTTTAGAGTCCATGATTTTTTAGAGAACTTGAAGGCCCGAGTGGCCACTTTCAATCTTAACGGAAAGGCTTCCATCTGGTGGGAAGACCTTAAGAATATGAAAGGGGTCCGCGAGGAGGACCTGTCTTGGAAACGGTTTGAGAAGTACTTCCAGAAGAAGTATTTGTCGGAAAGGTATTTCGACGAGAAGGCTAAAGAGTTTTATAAACTCAAACTGGGACAACTTACTATGGAGGAGTATGTCAAAAAATTCCTCGACTTACTGAGATATGTACCCTACATCAAAGCAGAGAAGGCGAAGGCACAACGCTTCATCAGTGGGCTACCCAAGGAATACTGGAACCGAATCGAATTCAACGAGCCAAAGACTTTAGAAGACACTATTCGAAAAGCAACATATTGTCATGAACAATATGGACATCGGGCAGAGTCTCGTGGAGACTGGAAACAAAAGAGTGGTTCGAGATTTCAGAAAAAGGGGAGCAAATCCTCAGGATTTAAAAACTACAAGAAGAACCCCAGAATGAACTATCCATCTCGGAGTGTACTCCAACAGAACTTCCCCTCGGTGGACGGAAATAAAACTTCTGGACCTATACCAGTGAAGACTAATAACCCAAAGAGAGAACCTCCGAAATGTTGGGGTTGCGGAGAAGAGCATCTCCTGAGAGACTGTCCACACCGACAACAAAACAGTCGTAAAGTTTATAACATTCAGGAAGCTACCACAGTCAATGATGTGGCAAGGAGTGTGTCGCATATTTATGCAGCCTTAGATAATAACCAAGCTGACCACCAAGATTCAGTGGTGGAAATAGAAGGTATGATTTTCAACCATCTGGTGTCTGTTTTGATTGACCCTGGTTCAAATTTGAGTTATATAGCCCCTAAAGTTGTTGATAAGTGTAAGCTACAACCACGAAAACAAACTAAGCCATGGTTGGCATAGTTAGCCACTGGCACCAAAAGAAAGGTGGTAGAGGCCATACCAGCCTGCCAGTTAATGTTGGGTAAATTCCCCCCCCCAGGCAACCCTTAATGTATTACCCCTGGGATCATACGACCTGTTGATTGGTATGGACTGGCTGGCCGCCCATAAAGCCAAATTGGACTGTTACCATAAAACCTTGGAATGTGTGAGAAAAGAAGGAAAAAGGATAACCCTCCAAGGGATCCGAAAACCGGTCTCGATGAGACAAATCTCAGCCCTGCAAATGAGAAAGTATTGCCAAAAGGGATGTCCCCTATATGCAATACAAGTGCTAAAAAAAATCGAAGGTGCTAAACCCAGCCCTGATGGTCACCCTATCCTGAGAGAATACAGAGATTTGTTTCCGGAAGAGGTATCGGGTTTACCTCCGAGAAGAGATATTGACTTCTCGATAGAACTCACACCAGCAGAGGTGCCGGTGTCCAGGACACCCTACCGGATGAGCACACCTGAGTTAGTTGAACTCAAATTGCAATTGAAAGAAATGATGGATAAGGGCTATATTCGACCCAGCGTGTCCCTGTGGGGAGCACCAATCCTGTTTGTGAAAAAGAAGGATGGCACCCTTAGACTGTGCATAGATTACAGACAACTTAATAAAGTAACCATAAAGAAAAAATACCCCTTGCCCAGGATCGATGATCTATTCGATCAGCTGGGAGGTGTGTCTATTTTCTCAAAGATTGACTTAAAGTCGGGATATCATCAAGTCTGAATTAAGGGTGAAGACATCCATAAAACCGCTTTCCGGACACGGTATGGTCACTATGAGTTTGTGGTAGTGCCATTTGGGTTAACCAATGCCCCTGCCACTTTCATGTGCTTAATGAACAATGTACTCAGTAAATTTTTAGATAAATTTGTACTAGTTTTCATTGATGACATATTAATCTACTCTAAGAATAGAGAAGAACATGAAGAGCATCTTAGACTTGTGCTGCAAGTGCTAAGAGAACATCAACTCTATGATAAATTCAACAAATGCGACTTCTTTCATAATCAAATACACTACTTGGGACATGTTCTGTCCGAGGAAGGGGTAGTAGTAGATCCTAACAAGATCAGGTCTATCACAGAATGGCCTACCCCAAAGGATGTCTCAGACATCAAATCCTTTATGGGATTGGCGGGATACTATCGGAGATTTATAAAAAAAATCTCCAAGGTTGGTTGTCCAATCACTGCCCTCCAGAAGAAGGGGACAAAATTCCTGTGGACACAGCAATGTGAAGAAAGATTTCAAGCCTTGAAACATCTACTAACCCATGCACCTGTGTTGAAAATCGTTGACCCAGAAGTTGACTTCCTTGTGTGCACGGATGCCTGTAAGGAAGGAATCGGAGGAGTCCTTATGCAGGAAGGAAAGGTGATCTGTTATGAATCCCGAAAATTGAATGAACACGAGGTCAATTATGTGACTCGTGATTTGGAACTAGCTGCCATAGTGCACGCCTTAAAAATGTGGAGGCATTATCTCTTGGGAAGGAAGTTTGTACTTATGACGGATCACTGTGGATTGCGGTATTTGTTTGATCAACAAAAGCTCAATCCTAGACAAGCTAGATGGATGACCCTCCTTAGCGAATTTGATTTTGAGATCAAACATATTAAAGGGAAAGAGAATCGGGTGGCTGATGCCCTTAGCAGAAGCATGAGAACAATTCACCTGGCAACGGTGAGCACCTGCGAGACAGATGTCAAGAACAGATTCAGAAATGCACAAGAAACAAATTCCTTCACTCAGACTGTGACCCTATACCTACAACAAGAACCCGCTGAAGAAAAATATGAAGGCTACTCGATGACCGAGGGAGGTCTACTCACCTACAGAGATAGACTGTACATTCCCAATTGTGACGACTTGAAGAGGTTCATCATGGATGAACTACATAAAAGACCCTACACTGGTCACCCAGGATACCAGGAAATGATCACTGCCACCCATAAACAATTTTATTGGCCTGGATTGAAGAAGGACATGGACAAATATTTGGCCCAATGCATAGAGTGCCAACAGGTTAAAGTAGAACATCGACACCCAGCAGGACTACTACACCCTTTACCCATCCCAGAATGGAAATGGGAAACCATCTCCATGGATTTTATCACAGGATTGCCAACTTCAACCAAACAGAATGATGCCATTATGGTGGTGGTGGATAAACTAAGCAAGTCTGCTCATTTCATCCCCGTCAAATCGACTTGCAAGGCGATAGATATAGCCCAAGTATTCATGAAAGAGGTGTTCCGACTGCATGGTATTCTGAAAGAGATAATATCTGACAGAGACACCAAATTTACTTCCAATTTCTGGAAATCACTGATGGCGGCTTTAGAGACCAAATTGTTGTTTAGCACCGCCTATCACCCTCAAACCGATGGACAGACAGAAAGAGTGAATCAAGTATTAGAGGATATGTTAAGGATGCATGTAATGCATCAACCCAGGAAATGGGAAGACTACCTACCATTGGTAGAATTTGCCTACAACAACGGCTACCAAGCATCCTTAAAGATGAGCCCCTTCGAGGTCCTCTATGGCAGGCTGTGTAATACTCCAGTCAGCTGGAGTAACCCTGTAAACAGGATTTCTATTGGACCCGATATGTTGAAAGAGATGGAACAACAAGTGACTCAGATAAAACAAAATCTGAAGGTCGCTCAGAACCGACAGAAAAGTTATGCTAATCAAAAGAGAACTCCAAGAGAGTTCGAAATGGGAGACCATGTATATCTCAGAATTAAGCCTTGAAGGAGTTCCCTCAAAATGGGAGCATGTGCCAAATTGGCACCCCAGTATTGTGGACCCTTTGAGGTTCTAGATAGAGTTGGACCCATAGCCTATCGGCTAGCACTTCCTCCCACAGTAAAAGCACATAATGTTTTCCATGTTTCATTATTGAAGAAATATGTACATGATGTTAATCATATAATTGACTGGTATGTGATCCAGGTGGAACTGGAGGGAGAATTTCTACTAGAACCCCAATGCATACTGGACAGAAAGGAAACCCCGCTCCGGAACAGAACTATTGCACAGGTCAAGGTGCAGTGGAAACATTTTGGCCCAGATGAGGCTACATGGGAAATGGAGGATGCCATGAGACAGGCATATCCGAATTTGTTTACTTCTATACATGCAATACATGTTAGTAGATAAGAACATCGGGGAGGATGTTCCTTTTAAGGGGGAGGGAATTGTAACACCCTGTTTCCCCCAATTTGTAAATATAACTGGACTGGCCAAGGACTATGGCAAACTCATAAGTATAAATATGTGATGTAAATGGCCCTTCAGGAAGAGGTCAATGAATGTGAATAACATTTTGGATTTATTGCAGAACTACTGAAAGGGGATGTGCAGAAAAGAGACCACAATGGCGGTGGAAGGCACCTGAAAAGGTGGCATTAACTTCCACCGAGTATTTATACCGTATTTGGACTCCACTGGCCCAGAGAACCAAAAGCGGCTCGTTGGCCCCAAATTTAATGTCTCGCAGACTGGTAGGTGGACGACTTGATGAGGGATGGGATGGTGAACCGCTCGTCTGTAGAGCCGTCAGGCCTAACCGGCGCGAGGGTAATCATGCCACACGCAACCACGCAAGAGGATAAGGCGTATGGCAGAAGCGATTTCGGGGGGGACACGAGGGGAACTTTGGCATTACGCAGAGTGAGTGATAGCAGAGAGGAAGGATTTCAACCTTCGCTCCTGGTCACTGGCAGACAGAGAGACGCGGTCTCAACAACATCGTGGTCTCAGCTTGGGGGTGGCTAGTGGTAAATCCGTCAGGAGTCGCTACGCCTACGATTGGGTGGAAACGAGCACCCCTCTCAGCAGTTGCACCCACTTCTGGTGTTATTTCTGATAAGTATTTTATGTATTGCATCTTGAAATTCATATACTGATATATATACACTCATAGAACTGTGAAATTGTGAACGATTTTAGTGTAAGAATGTGTGTGCAGTGTTTTGATAATAATTAATGGACATATACTTGTAATAGAGGAAGCCATGCATGACTTACGTCGATAAAATGAATCTAATCATGCCTAGGTTGAACTAAGTCAGGCTTCCAGCCCGTTCTCGGGAAGCTGTCCACCCTTATCTGTCTCCGAGAACGCCCCGGTATAGATCTTCTTACAGAGATTCTCTCCCTGGAAAGGTTTACCAAGAACCTGGAAAAAGGGACTTGAATGGGCAAGTCTTAATAACCCTGTACGAGTAGGAATAACCCTCTTAAGGTTCTGAGATAGCAGTGTAGGGATAAATAACAAATCGACAAACGAGATCTCGTCGAATGACCCATAGGCATTCACGATCGTTAGCTTGATGAAAGTAACAAGGGCGTTACATACCTTGCCCCTTTTTCCCTCTATCTTCGTGAACAGTGAGAAAATTGGGATCGTAGATCCCAAGGCCCAGGAGAAAAATCGAACCATTGATCTTTCCACATCCACAAAGTAGTGGAAGAATACACAAGGTGGGACAATCGGAGCCGTTGGATCTCATTCAGAAATCTCGTCAGCCGTTGGATCGGGTTAAGATGCTCGGAGTTTAGTCTCTGGAGTGTGCGCGGGAAGAATGGATCTATGCCGTTAGATCTTGGCCCATTTATCCGTCAGCTGTCAGATCGGACAGGAGCTACACGAGGGGTTACCATCAGGATTCCAGCCATCGACATATCGAGATTCTCGAGGACAAGAAAATCGAGACACTTCAAGTCTCGAAATGCCGGGAGGATCTGGACCGTCCATTTGAGGATACACGTGGCAGAGATCGAGGTTTACTATCGGGAGTCGGGATATCGACATTCCCGTGGACAGGAGATAGGGGAAGTCTGAAGTAAAAACCCCGATAAAATCTGGACCGTCAGTTTGGGAAGACATGTGTTAGAAATCCGTAGAGAGTTGGGATATTCGGCATCGGGAAATCGGAGTTCCTAAGACCGTGAGAATTGAGACACCATAAGTCTCGAAATCCCTGAGAAATCGGAACCGTCCATCAGAAGAGGACGCGTGGCAGCCATCGGCGCCGTCAGGGAAAGTCCCGACAGGAAGTTGATGATCGACGCTTTGGGTCATCGGGATATCGGGAATCCTGGTAACAATTGTTTATGTATTTTGGAACCGCGAAGCTCGAAACCCCGATGAGTGGGAGCCAGCTGTCAGCGCAAAAAGAAGTCGGGAGTCGAAGGATCGGGAATCCCGTGGGTCAATGCATTTTGGCATTGAAAACCACGTAGCCCCAACAAGGGATAAGACTGCGGCCATGGGGATAGTGGTCATGTGGGCCAGGAGCCTAGCCATGAGAGCTAACGCGTGAAAGGCGCGTTGGGATTCGAGGGATTGCGAATCCTGAGGACATGTGCACTTGGACATGAGAAAGTCTGAAACCCTGATGAGGAGGTATGGCTGCGGTCATATAGAGGGAGGTCGTATGGACCCAAAGGATTAGCCCTAGGGGACTAGTGGAAGTTGGAGTGCGTCGGGAATCGGAGGATCGCAGATCCAAAGGGCATATGCATTTTGGCATTAGAAAGCCCGAAACCCTGAAAACCCCAAAATTATCATCAGGAAGGACCACCGTTATGAGCAGACAGTCGGGTAGGTGCATGAAAGACCTGTGGATCGGGGATTGGCATTTTGTTGTTGCAAGCTTCAGGGATTCTCATTATTGAGAAATCAACGAAAAAGTTCGATTTTGGGTAATGGGTATGTTACAGGATCATACCTCCCAATTTAGGGAGGATTTTGGTCCCCAAAAACTATATTGGATGAGGTGAGGAAATTTTTTCTCTACCTTCTCCCTAGAGTACCATTTTTCTTTTCTTGAAATTTTTCCTTTCAACCTAATCTACCAAATATCATGTTGCCCTGTATTGTAGTTCTAAAATTCCTCTGCAAAACTAGATCCTCTACCAAATCTGCCTGAGCATCTAGTGCTAAGTCCTCAATTTTAGGTGGGACTTACTCCTCCTCTTGATACAACCTGAAAGGTTCATAGATTTTCAAATTCTCTGCCTTCACCATTGAGTAAATGCATATGTATGGGGGTATATTGAGTCTATAGGCATTGTCTCTCACCTTCTTATCGGGATCCTATAGTCTTTCCTTGTTTAGCTGTAACCAAACATTGTCTCCCACCTTGAATGAATTATTGGTTTTTTCTTGATCATGTTTGGGCTTATACTTTTCCTATGACTTCTTCAATGTATAATGTACTTGCAAATGGATCTATCTAATCTTTTCAACAAATTTCTATGCTTTCAACACTTCTTGTGTGATTTCTTCCCTCACTCCTCCTTGATGTACTTGTACTTACATGATAGGGGTCAATTCCTACCGCTACCACTATAACCTCTAGGTGTACTCACCCTATCCCACAAACTCTACACTCGAAATCGAAATTTGAACCAATGACATCACAAAAAAATACCTTAATAATGCACTACAACCAATTGATCTACACCAGAAGACCAATATATACATAACATTGTAATAGAAGATATATACATATAAATGAAAATAAAAAGCATTGAACACCCTATTCCAAGATATATTCCATTAAAAACTACACCACAACTTCCATGGTCCTACTCTCACATAAAAAGAGGACCAGTATATACATAACATTGTAATAGTATATACATAACATTGTAATAGCAGATATATACATATAAATGAAAATGAAAAGGCATTGAACACCCTATTCCAGGATATATTCCATTAAAACTACACCACAACTTCCATTGTCCTACTCTCACACAAAAAAACATGATAACTTTCAATTTCTTTTAATGTAAGAAAGAGATCTGGATTATCTAATCGTTCAGTTTCTCTGATATAAAGAGATAACTGTGTTTACAATATTTCAACTTGGGTGATAGTAAGTGGTAATGAAATCTACGAGTATACACAAGTTGCGGTTTGTCCAGTAGCATATGATGGGCGAAGGGAATTCAGACTAACAAACATTGAATAATTAAATCCATTTCCCGTAACGTATCCGTTGGGTAGTGTACACCAAACGCTACTTATTACAGTAAACTGTGATTTTCTACCCTAACGTCTCTGTTTGACAGCAATCTGGATGTTGCCAGAAGTGCTCAATCAGTTTAAGTCCGGTGTTAATTGCTGCTTAATTTAAGAAAGTGGGACCTTCAGACAACTGATCAGGGGTGACTGGTATGCGCTGAGATAAGGCTCTGGCTTATTTAAGTTCATCATTTGTGTTTGATTGGGTACACGACTCACTAAATCCTGCTGCTTCACACACATTGTTAGGAGGGCGATCAAATAGTAGAGAGCAGCCCAGTCAAAAACTGCTTGTATTATTAGAATGGCTCATATTTCTTACAGACTCAATCTGCAAGTCCTCTTTCTGTTATGTTTTTTCACATCCTTCCTCTTATTTGCTGCAGGTAAGTGGGCTTATATTCTTTTGTTCTTAATTGCTTGCTTTTGATGTAAGCTGATTGGTAAAGTGCTGTTTATTCCTGGGCTATGTCACCAGGTAGGAACCCAGAGGATTGGGTAGGTACTAGGTATGTTCCTGCAAGACTTACTGTCTTTTCA